>JASCZW010008788.1:0-47453 GCA_034211315.2 Aedes japonicus | reverse complement strand
GTCCCTGAGGAAGGTTGGGCGAGCCTGCTGACTACAAGAGAGCTGGATAATCCTTCTTCTCCCCTCTTCTTCACCATCTTCTTCTTCTTCTTCTTTTTGATCATTTGATTTTGATTTTTTTTTTTTTCATAAATAGTATATAGTTAGCGCGGCGTACAGCACAGCGCGCAGGTTTTTTTTCTTCTTTTACGCGCGCGCGCGCGCGCGCGCGCGCAGATAGCGCTGCAGTGCTGCGCCAGACGATAGCAGCGCGCGCGCTTTTTCTTCTTCTCTCCTCCACATTTTGATGCTGCTGCTGCGCATATGCGCGCAGAGATGCGCGCATGTTCTTCTTCTTCTTCATTTTTTTTTTTTTTGATTCTTCATCTCTTCTTTATGCAAAATATTTTTTTTTTGATTTTGATATGATATTATATATAGCGCTTCTTCACACCATGATCACCATAACTCCCTCCCTTTTTTTTTTTTTTTCTTCTTCTTTGATTTTTTTTTAACCGTGAGAAGTGGTGCCGCCACACTTCATTCGGGCAATTTGTTCTGGCACCATTCGCGGGCAATGCTCCGGTTCACTTCATATTCAAAATGATCGCCGCTTCAAATTCAATCGATGGTCAAGCAGCACAATGCGATTATAACCCTGTTACAGCAAATTGGATTTTTGACCAAATAAGTCACACTGATATTTGCACACCAATGGCAACAAGTTTGCGGCTTAGGGTAGCACTGACTCACCACACATTCAAGTAATTCAGAGGGTCTACTTCATATTCATGATTAAGGTCTATTGATATTGACATTGTCCATGTGAGGCAAGGCTGATTCTCCCTGTTATCTGGCGATTTGAACTTTCTCCATCTTATCAGAATCAAGACATAGAACAAGCTGAAAATGTCACTTGCATGCTCATCACTTCAGTGCCACGCGGTGGAACTCCCGAACATAACTTCACCTTCCGGGATACCATTAACCTTCAAACACCAAGCCCAAAGCAGCTGGGTTGTGTTTGCAACTTTGCTCATGATCACCACACCTCTTGCAGATAATCAGTATTCCCAGATATGACATCATGAATGAACCCATACAGGTGATGCTAAGCTGTTTTGGGAGGTAAAGAAGCCAATTGAGTGTCAAGGTCTTAGAATGGATGTTGGCTAAGACATTAAACATGATGCATTTTTCAACTGAGTGTTAATACTGGCAAAGAACTCAAGGTTTGACTATAGTGTATAAATGAGCCAAATTACTTGTATCTTCTGAGATCTCACCATCCACAGAAGATGCCACTGCAGATAAAGCAATTGCATTTTGAAGACGGTGTCGATATCTTTACGCCATTTAACTACAAGTGGATCGTTGTAGAAAATCAGAATAATTGAAAATCAGGTTTGAGCACTGATACGAAAACTGTGTTTGCAGACAACGCCTTCATTCCATAATGATGTTTTGTAGCGGAATTAATAGAGTTGTTCATGTTGTTGCTATATGTTGGGCGTTAAGTTTTTTGTTACCTGCATAGCGTTAATTGGTTGATTGTCTGGCTTCAACACACTGTTTTAATACGCTTAATGTGGCGGTAATAATCTCATCAAAACTTCAAATGAATATTTTGACTGGAACATGTATAAAGGTAATGAGGTTCACGACGTTTAGCAAGACAATCCATATTATATTTGTTGCGCAAAAAGGAGAAAACTTTCAATGTCAATTAACTAATGATAGTCTCTGACTTTAGAAATGGGAAGATTATCAATGTCTGCAATAGTGAGGACAAGGAACGCAGGATAAAAAAAATTGATGGATATCAATGAAACGATCGTATTTAATCCATACCAGACTTAACCATAATATAGACCATCAAAAAGTCAATATAATGTTTGGATCAACGCGAATAATTTATACTTTCGATTGAAACAATTGAAAATATACTTACATAATATTGACGATAACGATCAACAGACTGATTCATCCAATTTGCGGCTTGAGATATAATGCGCCTGAAAGGAACTGGTTTGACAGCACCACTGATCATAGCAGAGGCCAGCAGCCACTCCTGAAAACCGATTTGAATATCTGGTTGATTCAAAAGAAGCCAAATACAATGGCGCTATGTCAGATGAAAATTCATGACAGTGATGTATTAACAAATGATATTTAAACGCTGTCTTGATCTCAAAAATGGCGTCACGAATATCGATTTATCAATATTTCATGTCTGTGAATAGTTCATGCCAGTTGGCATTTGGTGGCATGCCACTTGTGCAACGAAGCCACACTTTCGATCAAATTTGCGTCAGAAATTGATTTCAGCCACTTTATACGCTTGCATCTGGCAACACTAATTTGCAGCGCTTTATATAATCAGTTTTTCTTTACAACTGAGCCATCTTATGTTCTGAATGGCAACAGATTCGATCAGAATAATCAGGTACGCACATTGAATGGCCTGTCTGATGTATCTTCCAGATAATTTTAGTTGCAGCTATCTGTGCTTTCTCTGATTTGACTTGAGAATACGCTGTTCATCAACTGGCCTTCCAGCAGTCAATATCTACACTTCAGTATCATGTAATATCAGTCATTTATCCGACAGATCATGACATCAGTGATGTTGAGATAACCTAATTACTAATATAAACTCAATTTGCAGGACACTGTTGAATTACTTGTAGAAATATTTCATTGTTCAGTTTGAATGAGTCTGTACAGACTTCTGCTCAACGATCTCACTTCCGTCCTGAAGATCAATTTATAGATCCATGTTATTAAAGATAATCCAGCAGAACTTTTTCATAACTTGATTGATTGAAAGAGAACGGCTGACAACCATAAACTGTCTTGTGAACGGAGAGGCCCTCACTAACATTGCCATATCCTTCTGTTTTATAACCTTTAGATTTACCTTCTGGCTGATCAGATGATTTCTTCACCTTCTGTCTGACCTTCATTTTATTTAGAGTCAACGCCTGAGTCATCGATGAACTGATCCATATTGTTTGATGCTGTCTCCACATACAGAACGGAAAGTTCAGAACGCCACGATTGTGGGATAATATTCTCGAGATCAGCTTACTTGCAGCATTTTGATCCACTGCTGGATGAAACCGGCCTGCCGAGCTGGTGATGGGCTGTTCGCGATGCCCATCTCACGGTGGCGCCTGATATATTTCGAAGATTTCTTCCTTCAGTTTTGGCTGTATTTCACGTGCCGTCAGCCTTTCGTATGTATGGATTGTTCGCCATGGTCAGCGCGAGACATCTTCGTTCTGCCTGGTGATCTTGATCGGCAGTTCACGCTTCAGCCTGCCTTCCTTCCGCCGGCCGCCCGCACGGAGTCTGTGAGCCTTCAGTTCATAAGTTTTGAACGAAGCGTGGTCTATATGTGTCAAAGTTGCTCCTTCCGCAGGTTTCACATCTGGATATTCAGAATAACGATGCTGCAGCGCTATAATCCGGTGAGCTTTGATGTCATCTTTGATTCTTGACGAAGAAACGATCTTGAACTAATTTTTCTGAATACTTCGTGGATAGGCTCATATTTTTATTGAGGAGTTCGTTCAATTGAAAGATCGTACAAGTTCGATTTTTCGAAATGAAATGAGTTTTAATAATTTTATTCTTTGATTATCGAGATGATTGGTCTCATTTTCCGAGCGCATGGATATATGAATAAACTTTATAAATCTACATTTTAGTATCTGTGGTTGCCAGTTTTCCTGGAAAACGCCAATTGAAGTTTTCCGATATTCCCGTTACTTCGAAAATTCGTACAACACATTTTTCCTGTACAAACTATAGTGAAATTTTCTTCAAAATTTGAAAAAAAAAAATAATTTAAAATTAATTTCCTACTAAATTTCCCACAGTGAGGAAGGGTTCATGAAAAAGCCGGAATAACCAATTGCTGAGTCATGAAAATTTTTGAAGAAAAAATATTTTCTTGATTGTCATCCATAAGCTGGTTATTAATCATTTTGTTTTTATAATACCTGAAAATCAGTCTGCTACTTGGTTTAATACAAAAATTGGGACTTATTTTTAAAATTATCATACATTATCATGTGTGGTTTGTTAATTTTGTTCAAGGTAGCTGGGCTGGTAGAGAATTTATAAAAGTATAGATACAACATCAAATTAAAGAAGCTAGAAATTGAGATGAAAGATTACTAATTTCTCCATTTCAATTCCAACCACCTTTATTGCTTATTCTTGACAGATACGCGTGTTTCGTCTACAATGTGCAGACTTCTTCAGTGTCGTGTATTAATACTCGACACTCTTCCAGAGATTCAAATTGGAGGGGAGTGTCGAAAAAGGAGGAGTATAAGCGCTATGAAGGAAACACATTTGAATATAATAACTAATTAAATTTGAATTGAATATAGGATCCCATGCCAATATGGGGGGAAATGCTGCCCCGCGCCACATTGCTGCCACCTCACACTCCTCTCCACACCCTCCAAAGTCACGAGTGTTTAACGTAAGCCTTTTTGATAATCAAGCTCGTAGAAGCAATATTTTTTTCAAAATTTTTCATTGCCTCAGGAAATGTGTATTATTACGGCTTCTCCAAGCAATTTTCCTTCACTGTGGTGCCTTTTTGTAGGAAAAAACTAGCAACCCGATTTTTATGATATTGTTTTTTTGTTCCTTATATCCGCGAACTATAATATCTATAATAATGGACTATAATATCTCAGGTGATCTCAGCGGTGTACACACTTAGATTTCTTTTACAGTAGAATCTGTAGAGTGCCACCGGATTCTCAACAGCTGAACGTTCGGTAATTCGATTTAACGGATTTCGGTGAAATTTCTACAGATATCTGTAAAAATTTTACCGGATTTCGGTAAAATCTTTAACCGTAATCCGTAAAATCAGATTACCGAACGTTCAGTTGTTGAGAATTCGGCAAAAATTTACAGATTTCTGTAAAAAAATCTAAGTGTGTATTATAGACACTGTATATAGACCGGACAACAATTGTTTTATGCAGCCAAACAGCCAGTCAATGTTTGATTCACTTTAAAGGAGCAAGTATTGCGATCAAGTATTGTTTTCACAAAAGCCAATTATGAACAAATAAGAGATTTTCTACTTCCATATTCAGTAAATGTAAGTCTTTAAAATGTAACTGGAAATATTTGTTATAATTAGTAATGGAGAAAACAAGTTATAGTATTTCGCATTTACACTGCACAGCCTATGGCTTCCTAGAATCTAAAAATCTGCCGAAAGGCCACAGAATGAAAGCCATTTCTACCTTATATTATCTTTCTTTGGAAACCGGAAGAAACCCACAGAATTTACTTCACATGGCGAGTTATTGCCACAATTTCGTTCCAGAAAATTCATTTTTACACGGCACTTTCATTTTGCTTCTTAATGAATATCTTCAAACGGAATCAAACCAACTACCAACATCGAAACCCAATCTCTTTTTTTAGCTTATTGCGCTGTTAACTTCAAGTCTGTACAAGTACAAGTGGTGCCAGATCAATTGCTCAAATTTACGACATTTTTCAGGGTTGGCAGATTGTATGATTTGCGTTGTCCGCATCACAATATGCGCCATGTTTAAACGCATTCAATACCATGACTAACTCTAAGACCAGTGGGTCCCATACAAAAACGATTTTTTCTTGGCTCAGTCAGTACTAGAACATCGTCCCAAGCTCGGTCCCAAGCTCAATAATGCACCCCTTATAATGAACTCACATGAACACACTCTCAAATACTCTGTCAAATGCCCGCAAATCAAAACAAAGGCGCAACATGTAAGCAAGGTTGCTGGCTTCAAGGTGTAATTCGGACCAGGGGTTCTACAACAGTGAACCAATTTCAAATCGCTAGTTACATATTGATTGTTGCTAATACGATCGATATCGAGTAAAATTGGGTCTGCACAGAAAAAATAATTAATTTTAACAAGTGCGTGAAGTTCCCTCGTATAATTCCAAGCCAAAGGAGGCGTAAACAACGAAATTGGTTGTAGTCTTTGCTGTGCCATACCACAATGTTTGCAGTCTTCCTTACAACAGGCTTGATTCAGGCATGATCTGGCTTTAATTTACATGAAATATCCCATTATTTTCTGCCAAATCTAGCATTCTTTTTATGTGCATTAGATAACGCAGACAATTAAATGTTTCTTTTTATCTGTGTGGCTTACTGAAGTTGTCTCCTTTACTCCTATGCAACAGTGTCAGTGATGTCAAATTGCAGTTCCCTTTTAAACCAAACGAGTAAAGGGATGATTAGTTTCATACTATTCTATGCCATTGGGATATGAAGCGTCAGGCTGCAAGCTTTGTTTACCAATATTTCGGGGTAAAAGTGCACGTTCAAAGTGCTTAGCCCATACCGTTTACATTAATATATAACTCTTCATCCTTAAAAATGCAATGAAAAACAGTCATTAGTGCGTAATACAATATTGAGTATTTTTTACTCTTTCGCTACACTGCTAAATCTCATTTTAAAGCCCGCTACTCCACCCGTCTTCCCTACCAACTGAAGAAAATAGACCACCTGAGATGTTAGAGTCACCTTGCATGAACTATACGCGTGGACGAACCTTCGTAACATCGGAGACCCTTCGGCCCAATAATAAAAAGAAATCCCCTGGCTCGAACCTTGGTGTCGGACTTATTTTTATTTTGGTTTATTTTGTAAACAAATACATAAGGTAAATCTCTCCAAATCACGTCGCTCCTTTTTCTTAGATTGGACCGCAGAAAATGTATCGCATGCTTTGTTCATGCGGTCTCTACTAACATCCCTGGTGGGTGAAAAATCTAACAAAACCCCAATAGAAGCTTTCGTCCACTGGTTGAGTGTGTTCCAATTTATTATCTCAACATCTTCACGTTGCATATTAACGTCATATCGATATTCCTCCCGCGCAAACACACATCTGTTCGAACTGTACCGTAGCTTATCTCTCTCACTCAAACTTAAACTCCGACACAAAATTCATTCAACTCCACTGCTCTCGGCCGGTATCGATCTTCGTCTTGGTCATTATTGCTTTTCTCCCTCGGAATTACACAAAACCAATCACGGCATTCGTATCTAATAACCTTTATAATGTATATTTCTCCACTTTACACAATAGGAGTGCGCGATGATGGATAACACCGGCAATTTTCGATCTTCAACAATTTGCTTTGCCATTTTTTTTCTTTTTCGTAAAACCCCTGCGAGACATGCGATAGATGGATGGATGCATCAACATCATCGCCAGCAAGATTACCGCAGTGGCAGCAACAGCAGCCGACAAAAATGCGCCGTGAAACTTCGTTTGCCCATCGGCAGCAGCAGCAGAATAGATCTGAGAAATCCCTCGTAGCAGCCCTTTGCAACGGACGGACGGTGTTAAAAGTTAAGGCCTACTCATTCGATTTTTGTTTTTTGTTTTCGGGGAATCACTCCGAAAGGTCAAATGCATCAGCTGCAATTTCCACTCGAATACATTGTAGAGTCGGTTCGAAACATGAAACATGGCTGGCTGGCAACTTTTCACTTTGTCCCGGGCAATCATCGAAGAACGCGTGACTACAGAGAGTAGACAGCAATAACAGGCTCATTATCACACACGCTGTCGCCGTCATCATCGCGGGTTGTGCTGGCCGAAGCCGATTGGGGTTGACCATGAAAAGAGTGGACGGACACGCAATGTCAACCTCGTTTGGAGCGACATGCAGGGCGACACACATCGGAGCGGGAATGAGGGAAAAAAAGTCAACGTGCAATTTTAGACCCAGGAATGCAATGCTTCATTTGTGCAGCAGCAGTTGAGCCGGTTGGAGGTGGTGATTCAGGGGAATGCTGAGGAGGAATAGGAGGGAATGCAACGGACGGGATTGTGGAGTTGGTTATGAGCAACGACGACGGTGCGTATTCTTGTATGCGGCCCGTATGCAGTAGCCAGGATCGGCAAGTTGGTTGTTCATTACAAGGATTATTAAAAAGATAAATGGATAAGGATGTGGAGACTTCTGCACTGTCGTGTACTAATACTCGATTATAAGTACACGACACTGAAGAAGACTGCCCATTTAAGACGAAATCTAGGGGTAAGACAGCTCTACTCTGAGTTGCTTTGATGTACCGAGTAACGCGCGAGTAAATCAATGTAACTCAAAATCGTATCAATCTACATCGATTTGTATTGGTTGCCAGGGTTTCGAAAAGTTTCACCTACAATTTGTTTGAAAACATTTTGTACGCTCTGCCAATGGCAGAAGAATATGGCACAACAGTGAGTCCTATTCCACGACTATGATGATTCAGGGAATGTTCGATATGTGATACGGATGGCTTTGCTGAAGTTCAACAATGAAGCATGATAGCGATATGTATAGATTGGAAATTTGCTAAACATCGATTGTAGAAAGCTTGAGGCTTTTGTCGGAATGCAGCAGGCTGGCTGATCTGTCTCGTTCTCCTGCCTTGTTCCAAAGCACCAGATCCGTAGTTCGGGTCAGAATGATACTGCATTATCAAACAGCAGGTCAACAAAAAATGATGGGTTTGATTCTGAAGTATGACTTGGTTGGAGAACATGGAAATAACTTTACTTCCCGAAAAGGGCGAAACCTTACATTAGTAGTAGTAAATACGATATGCAATTGTACGAGCATATCATATACAGGTATACCTCGATAGTACGTACATCAACATTCGCACTTCAAATCGAAATTGCACAAAAACTAAAAAGGGTGTCCACGATGATGATTACCACACTATGAAATTGCTCTAATTTTTTTTAAACCGTAGGCGCAAAATTGAATTGAAAATTTCGGTGGATTTAGTTCATAGTGCATTATTTACATCCCGCATTATTTACATCCCGTGATCAAAACTCGCGGAAATGGAGTCGAAAGAACAAAGCTCGTGCGTATTGATAAAAATTTTGCGCATTCATCACGAGAACAAGGATCTCTCGCATCAGAATTCCATCATGCGCTGCAACGGTGGGAATCGCGAGATTCCACGGTGTAAGCCGAAGTTTTGTCCAGAGGCCAAAACTGAGGCTGGGCTTCGAACACGTTCAAGGTACAAAAGGCCCCTAATCGCGACGATAAGCAGAAGAAGTCCGCCAAAACCCAAAGTGCCAGGAAGTTGTACCTCAACATGCAGTATGACGAAAGTTGAATGCTGCATCATGGACGACGAAACATATGTGAAGGCCGACTTCAAACATGGATCCTCCGGCAACGCCTGTTTTTCACGGCCAAGGATAAGTTCCCAAAGCGTTTCCGGAGCATGTCCGCACTAAGAAGATATCCAACGTTTGTGAAGAAATTCCTGGTTTGGCAAGCCATCTGCACGGGCAGTGGAGCAGGTACACAACACTGGCGGACTCCAGGACACGACAGAACGGACGAGGTGTACACTCCAGGAAGTGCCTCCAGAAGCAGCTGCTTCCTCTCCTGAAGGCCTCCACAACGTCCCAACAATCTTCACCGGCCCGGATTTGGCCTCCGTGCCACTACTCCAAGGACGTCCTGAAGTGGCATGCGGACAATAAGGTCAATTTCGTGCCGAAAATGTTTACAACCCTCCAGCACCACCCGGGGCTCCCTTCCATCGAGAAGTACTGGGCGATTATGAAGCAGCACCTATTTCAAAGTAAAAAAACAAAGGGAGATAAACATGTAATAAATTATCTGAAAATAGCAAAAAAGTCTTTAATTTCGATTTACCTTATTCCTTAGTAATACTAGATTTGGGTCAATTGTTTGTTTCGTATGGAAGTTTTTTTTTCACATTATTGCGTACATATAACTATAAGTCAAACCAAAACAACTACTTAGGATTAACAGAAGCTGGGTTTACTCATCGAATCGACCAAACCGTTATGAGATTAAAAACAATAATAATCAGGTAATTTCCTCTATCTTCCAAATTATCAGTCCAATCGTGTGAAAGTCAACGAAACCGGTTTTGAAATATCCATGTTTGTTGAAACCAACATAGTTTTGTTGATGAAACATCTCGAATAACTTATGAAAAAGCCGTGTTTCTTAAGGGTTTAGCCACTCATTAAATCAAATTCAAAATGTCTTGAAACCGGTTACCTTTTAGACAGATTATTACTACAAACATTTCGATTAGAAATTTGATGTAGAATCATATTTTGGCATTGAAAAGTACTTGCGATAGTATAAATTAATTTTCTTATGAATTCTCTCTAGGTGCAAACTTTACAATTTTTGTCCATGTTATTCTTATCTTTTAAACAATGATTTTTTTGTGCAAAATTTACCATCGTATTTACAAAAAAAATGAAAAAATCGTCAGTCGGTGCGAATCATAACAAACCCAAAAAAGGAGAGAGTTCCTCTCCCATGTGCGCATCAGTAAACAGAGTGCACACAATAGATCGCCTAAAGAATAACTATACAAGCCACAGTGGTGCATGAGCGTCTTCCAACCGGACATTTTTGCCTGTTGAGTGGCGGACTTAGTCCGTGCTTCAGCCTACCCACTGATGGGATGTTAGGCAAAAATGTCGTTGGTATCAGTACCACTGTACATGCCTTTTCGCTCAATTTTCCTAAAACATCTGCTATGTATGTCAAGCCTGCCGCGCACTGAGCGGAAGCTGTCAAAACTTTCTCTTCATATCTCTCAATTCTAGCCCAAAAACATTGTTGTTCACTCTTGGTGCCTCACTGGTGATGAGCGAACATCTCCTTCTACATCATTAAAATGACGTTTTGGGAGTTTGAATTTAGAGTTTAAATTATGATTTTTTCATGTAAATTTATTATGAGTGTATTTTTTTTTCATTGACATTTTGATTCCCAGATTTTTTTTCTCAGACACTTTTTCTGTCAAACGAACGATTTCCGAGTAACTGCTTTTCTAAACCTGTTGTATCAAAAACAAATAAGCCCATCTCAAAAGTTACTCTCGTACAAAGACAATTACTGTTATTCCGAACACGTTTGCAAAGTTTCGGCCAAATCTAAAATACAGGTTAACTTCGATATAACGGACCTTCTAAATAGCGTAACTTTGACCTCGATATGTATAACATACCCTTTTTTGATGTGTCGAAAATTCCTTCAACATTAATATTAAGAGTACCATAAACAGTTATTCGAAGACCATATGGACCGTCAATAAACGATGTGATATTTTCAGGAGGAGGTGAGAAGAGAGCGGGGGACAAAAACCTCGTTCCATATAAATTTTAAAAATTATGTTTGGACATGTAACCACCATGGAGGAGGGGGGTCTAAGAAACCAAAAAAATTCTTAAAGAAATAGTAGAACATGAATCCTAGAGGGTTTGAGCTGTTTGGTAGGAATGGCATATTATAAATTGGCAAGCAAAATTAGTAATCTCCATTTAATTCCCAACTAACTTTGCTTATCTTCGACCTTGAATACGCGTATTTCGTCTACAATGTGAGGGCACTTCTTCAGCATCCTCGTGCTAATAACTCAAACCAGTATTACCAGCGATCAGCCGATAGACCAGCAAGTGATTCAGATGGTGACCCGTTACAAAAAGATCGCGATAAACCGGGTGCAGGAAGGCGAGATTTTCATGATAGTATTACTTCATCAACTCTAAAGACCGCAATCTTTCTGGTTGCACAAGCATGAAAAACGGCTCCGAATTGCCATCAGAAGTCCTGGAAAATGCTGTACATCATTACACCAGATTGAGATGATGAGGACGACTTACCGTTGTCGGTATTGTAGAAGGCTGATATTTCGATTAAAATCAACCGTCTGGAAACCATTGATGAAGAAAATGCAGGGTTTGAGATTCTAAAGGACGAAGAAATCGTTGTGAAACTGCTCAGTCCGTCAGCTGAGGATGACATTTCTAACATAACGAACCAAGACGTCGATGACTGTCTCCTTCACGTCTCTTCATCACTTGATCCTGAAGATGAAACGATCAACGTTTCAGATGAATCAGCATTGAATGGGGCCGATATGCTTGATAAGTATGCTGAACGTGCAGTTTTCTTTGCAAAAGATGAGTCAGTATACATTTTTGAAGATTACTGTAACCGCTTCACGGTTTAATATTATACCTTTTGAATTACACTTTAGTGTGTTCATTCCAATTGCCAGCGTCCAGCATATTTCTTCACGTGGTGACAACCACCGATGCCAACAAGACGACTCCATCACCTGGATTCTACACATCGCACTCATCTAACACGTGAGTCAGGAACAACGAGCTCTACTTCCTTAACGAAGGAAAAGGAGCCAGAGATTTTGCGTCTCAGAAAATGCAACCGACCTCGATTGGGATTGAGCTCAGACCCACTGCGGTGTCAAGTAGCAGTCACGCTTACCACTACATCACCGGCGCCGGCTTGAAAGCTCCCAATCAATAACTGTGGAAGTGAAATCAGAATACTAAGTTGAGAGCTGCAATATTTGCAATGCAATAAGTTTTAAAAAACCATATAAGAAGAAGAAAGAAGGTGTGGTTCGACGAACGGTACAATTTTCACGAGTGGTACAATTTTCAGGAAGCCCGTCAGACTTCGCTGACGACAATTGTGAAAAGGTTCATCAGACTTAGGGTCGAAGCTAGCTGGATTGTACTTCTCATTAATGCGTAGAAAACAAAATACATGAAAGGAAGGGGCTCACGAGAAGACAATGTTAGCTTCCCATCCCGAATATTGACGGAGATGAAATCAAGACGGTAGACGAATTTGTATATCTAGGCTCATTGGTGATAGCCAACAACGACACCAGCAGAGATATAACAGGGCGTATTATGTCTGGAAACCATGTTTACTTTGGGTTCGAACGACGCTACGATCGAATAGCGGTCGCCGTACCACCAAGTTGACCATCTACAATATCCTCTACGGCCACGACACATGGACTATGCTAATGTATTTAAACGGGAGGTGCTACGTACCATCTACGGTGGATTGCAGATGGAATACGGGATGTGGAGAAAGCGAATGAATTACGAATTGCATCAGTTGCTGGGAGAACCCACCGTCGTCCACACTGCAAAAATCGGCCGACTGCGATGGGCTTGGGACGTCGTAAGAATATCGGACGACAGTCCAGTGAAAATGGCTCTCGAGAATCAACACAAGAAGAAGAGGTTCGGTGTAGGTGGGTGTGACCTGCGCACCCTCCGCAGACGGCGAGGCCATGGATCGAACGATTTGGAGACGATTCCTGTGTACAATAGAGGCCACCCAATTTTTCTCTGACTGTAAGTGAGTAAGTTACCTAAAAGACAAAAAATCACAAAAAAAGGTTTGAAGTGATGAAGAGATGATCGAGCGACAGACTGAAAACAAAAAATACAGTGAAAAAAGAGAAAAAAATAGTGGTTTTGCACTCCAAGTTTCAAAGTTCATTGAAATTCAATAAAATTTGTTGAAAAACAACACACTAAAATATGAAAGGTTAATTTTTTAGATTTTTCTTTATGCTTCGATATAACGTACAAGCAAGGGGCAAGACGCCTTTTTTGTAAGTAACTTTTTTCTTCAAAGTTACTCAGGATTCATCAAATTTGCACACTCTCTGATGTTCTTCTCCCTCCAAGATATAGAGTGGTAGGAATGCCAAAAAAATGTGTGCGAAAACGAAAAACAACTTCACTCATATGTGATCATAAAACTCACATTTGCTCAGAACGCATCAGCTTTCATCGACGTGTATAATTTATAACTTGATTTATTGTATTCTGACAGCACTGGTTTGAATTTTTCGGTGACGATGTTGGCAACCTTGGCAACCAATGACAGCAGTATGTTTACTGTCTGAGAAAATAATTTTTCATCGTATCGTAAGACGGCAAGTACTGTGAGGAGTAATTAGGCCGCAATTACGGTAAGTAGTTTGATTAATATTGTTGTATTGTTTCTTGTAGGAAGACAAAAAACAAATGCAATATGTGGAAATAATGGACTGCCAAAAGAATCATCTCCAAAAAGAAACTCCAGTTTTGCGATAGGTCGATCCGGCTTGGTTTCTTTTTGGAGGTGATCTGTTCGGCAGTCAATAAATGCCGCATATTTCCATTGTGCGGATTGATTGACCCAAGCCATTCGACGTCGGCTTCGACTGTGGGAAGCATTGCAAATATTGCATAGAGTCGCTCTGTCACATCTATACCTCTATACCCAAGTGCAGCACTTGCAGTGATTTTTATCAGTAGTCTCCTATCTTCTGTCTATTACACTGTTCTACTTTTAGGCGCAGGCAAAAAAATGAAAACAAACTTAAATAATAATAAAAGAAATTTAATTGCACAAATTTTGGTTGATAAATCTTAACTCAGATCACAGACTTATATATGATCAGTGGAGTGAAGAACTATAAATTAACGACTATCAGGAGACAAGTTTTCTTGTTTTTATTATGCAATTTCACTGTCAAAACCAAGCTTTACAAAAGTTATGAATGTTCAATATCACGATATGAATCCAGTGAATAAGAGATGCTCATATGACTGCTCAGAGTTACTCAGGATGGCTCAGTGTCTTTGCCCCTAGCGTACAAGTGTAAAAATCAAAATTGGGCGTTATATCGAGGTTTGCCTGTACTAAAGTTTTGTCATTGTAGCCGACTCGGTATGGAACCGCTCCATGGAAATCTTTATTGGCTGCGGTAGCCAGCCTTTCCCGAGGTGGAAATTTCATTGGAAAAAACGACTCTTTTTCGAGGCGAGGCAATTATTTTTTGACTTTTAGCAATGGTTTTTCCAAATTCGGCTAAAGCCCTGATAGTCACATACAGTGACGGACAATAACAACAAAACCAAAAGCACGATATTCATACAAAATTCCCGTGTAAGCAATTTAACTGATATTTTGGCAACAGCCTAGAGGTAGCTCGAATTTCGAATCTGTAATAAATTTATAATTTATCATTCAGCATTTCAAAATTTACAGACGCTGAACTAATTGGGGAACACTACTCTTGTTGTTGACGCGCTAGTTAATGGTATTTATCGTTCCTACGCCATTACTTTAGGGATGATTTTATTCGCACCTCGCGGTTCAACTTCTTTTCGAGATGCCTATGACACACCGCTTGCTATGTTGTGTCGAGATCTGTACCCGTGTTGCAAACAAATTACCACTCAGTCAATGATTACAGACATTTCTTTTAACTTAATGAGTGTGTTAGTTTTTGAAAAACACCTCAAGCTTAAGTAGAAATATACGCAATGATTAAATATTTTCCTATTTGTTCTCTTTTGGTTTACCAGTAACATTCAAAGTTGAGTACGTCTTTTTTGTTGCATCACATATGAATACACTTCTTTTCCCTTTTCACCTCAACATTCACCGGTTATCCAAGAGGCTCTGCACATGTACACAATTAAATGATTAATCACGACCCAAATGTCACTCCACCAATTCGTCAAGTCACTTCACCAATTAACACCGTTTGCTACATACGGTCCCCATTCCAATTGGAGCCAAATCGCAACGAGACGATCAACAGCAGCAACAGCAGCGGGCTTGTCTTCGACGTTGGAATCACCAGCCATGCGTTAAATCATCTCGTTGAAGGAAGCTGCAACCGCATTGCATTTGCCACCCGTCACTGCCACTCACACTGGAAATTCTCCTTTCAGCCGAATCCCAAGCCCAAGCCCAAAGCCAAGACCGGCGAAGGACGGGCTAAATTAAAGTTGAAAAACGACCGGAAAAAATGTCACGTACATCTATAAACCTGTTACGCCGATTGTTGTTCGCTGATCGTTAAGCGTTGACCGCTGACCACTTTTTTAATGCCACTAAACTGTTTGCACACTGCTTAAGCACGCACGAAACGCACCGCGCTTTTTCGAATACGCGACGAACTTGACGACTTCAACGACGACGACGACGAAAGCGACGACGACCGAGACACATGTGCTACTACACAAATCGCGCCAACGACTTGGACTGATCGAGCTGCTCAACCCGAACGGCTCCAAGACCCCAAACAGCAGCCAACTGCTTGCGGCAGAAGCAGAAAGCAACATGATGAAGTGTTTGTATACATACTTGAAGAAAGAGGCACGAAAGAGGAAGGAAAATAATGCATCACGAGGCGAGGTTCGTCGGAGGAGCAAAAGGCGCGCGCGCGAGTGCCTTATGAGAAATGCTCCAACCAACCAACACAAACCCACTCACACACACGCACACCGGTAATTAGAACGAGCTTGGCTGAATACAAGCACGAAAGCTCCCCCCTGATCGGACAAGTTGAAGTCACTCTCGTTCAATGTTGCAGGCTCCTTTTGCAGTCGTCAATCGGCCGCCAACTTCTACAGGGCCATTGATTTCGTGGGGTCTGCTCGGGTGATTGCACAACACACAAGGATAAGTGTCCACGTCACTCGCAATGACACTCGACAACGAGACCCATTTGAGCGCATTTGAAACCGCCCAACCCCAGTCCTCGTGGCCGTCGTCGTCGTCGTCATCGTCATCGTCGTGTTCGCAATGAGCAATACGAGTTTGGTGTTTGACCGGTTCATTTTGCTGCTGTTGCTCTTTTAATTAATGTCGTTGCCAGCTCTGTGCCGCTAGGAAGATAAATTAGACTTCGCACAGCCTCCCGTCCAGCTTCCTTCCCCTAGATAGGACTCTCAGCTCCAGTGATTTTGCCAACGCGGTGTGTGTCTTAGAACCGGAAAGGGGGGTATCAACTGGAATTGGACATGTTCGAGGCCGGTTAGTCATTAGGTAAGCAACGCACAGGGGCATCATTTTTTAAGATAACAAGCGGAACGGGCCGGAGTGAGGATGAATTGTGAGACTGGATCTGGCCGCACTTCGCTTTCAGTGCATTCTTGAATGGGTTCAATGATTTATTACGTTTGCTACTGGAATTTCTGCCTCCCAGTGGATAATGGCCGACCTGGAGATCAGGAAAATTGTAAGTGGTTCAATGTTTGAATTCTTGGCTTTTAAACGGAGGAGGTCTTTAAATTTTAAATGATACTGACCATTCTACTTTCGTCAGTTATTTTAGGTAAAAGGTGTATTACAGAGATGCAAGCAATCACATAGTTTTCAGCTGGATGAACCACTGTAAACTTATAAACCGATTGAGAATTGACGTACGTTATTTGGAATATCAAATTCAAGGGTTCCTATGTCAAAATGAAAAATTCTTTTTCGCGTATATTTTTGAATCAGTCTTGATAATGCCTTGTTGTCAAGGGTGAGTCGCTCAACACACTTTTCCGAGTCTATCTGTAACAAAATTAACAAACAAATTGAATTAATTAATGCACACTATTGCTATTGCACTTATCAACATTATGTTAAAACACGCATTTTGATATGTTTTCCGCAATATTAAGAAAATTGAAAATCAACAAAACGTCCGATGTCTGAGTTCGCAATAGCGATGCTCTACTGTTTGATAAGACGCTTCAGTTTACCTACATCCGCGCTAAACGTCTGAAGTGTCAGAACAAACATAACCGAAAGCAAATCCGTACTTTGGTCGTTTCGATTGGAGAAAATTACAATGCCGTTCCAACAATGTCGGAAGAAATGAATAATTCTGCGTTCGATTTGCTCCTTGGTAAGTGCATTGGATTCTGTAAAATAAGGTTATAAAATCAAAAATATAATATCTTGAATATTGGTCGTTTCTTGCAGCCGCATCACAGCAATATTTCCATCACATCCGGATCAATCAGCAGCACAATTTTGAGGAAGTTGCTGTAATAGCGGTAGCCAGCAAAGTTGCGTTGTCGCCAGTTATGGTTCAGATCCTACCTTTGAAAGAAGCCAAATTCGGTTTGCTAAGAGAGGACCTTCCAGCGCTAGAGCCCATACTATCAGCCTCCGAACTGGCAACCACCAATCGTGTACACAAAAGTGGTATTATGGGCATTTCTAAAAACTCTACCACCACCTGGCCGAGTGCAAAAAATCTCAAGCAGCAGAAACGATAGGAAATTAGACGAATATGATATGGACTTGGAGAACAAGAGGCGATTACCAAGAAGGATGAAGTAGCACGGGTGAGTAGCAGGATTAAAACCAACAACAGAAGTGAGTTATTAGATGAAGGACAAGCGAACGAGAAAAGCAATGTATTGCGAAATATGGAAAGTGAAAAACAAAAAGATAAATGATGATGGAAGAGGATTAATTGTAAGGAAGAAGGAATGAAAGGTGAAAAAGAATGGCGAATAAGAGAATCAAGGATGAAGGGGCAAGAAAATAGTAAAGATTTATAAACGAAGATAGAAGAACAGAGGGACAAAAAAACGAACTCAATTGAATCTTTTGTTGCAGCCGCATCATTGTAATTTGTAAAATTAAAGCATAAATAAAAATATTCATTATTTTGACTATGCATTATTAGCCTAACTACGACGAAAACCGTCGTGCGTCTCATGTATTTCGGGACTACACTTTCTATCTCTTGTTCCAGTTCACTTCCCAAAGAAATTAGGCTATGATTTATAAACTCATAAAATAAACGTACAGAGCCAAAATAGGGATTGTTTTGCGTATTCTGGACCTGGCAAATCCAAAAACTTAACGTTTACCAACTTTTTTCTCGTGAACTTTCACTACCGCCACTAATTTTACGTTATGACCCAGTGCAGTAGTTTTTTACAGTCCGAATTTATGGGTAAGATGCCAGAAACTTCTTATTTTAACAATCACTGTATTTGCGGCTGTGGCACTGCCTACCAAGACGATAACCACATTGTGTGGCAATGCTCTGAATAACGAATTTGCCAGATCTGATCTACGAGAAGGCACGTAGAAAGAATAGGATTGTTTTCACCGGGAAGCAAATGCGTGTGTGAAAGAGAAAGCCAATCTCTATTGCTATGTGTTATGTTCTAATTTACTAATAGAATGATAATAAAAATTGAAATGACCTATGTAGCTATCATTGGAATAAAATGTCCTATGTGGCACGACCAATGTACAGTTCGGTTAAGCAAAATGTCCTATCTAACATTTTTGATGTTTTCGTTGTTATTTTAACATAAAATGCTACAAAGACCATTACTGTAGCTAATTCAACAACAATGCTTGCCCTCAAAAGCAATTGAATGGGTAAAACTTGATCCAGTTTGAAACATTTTCAAAAATTATTTTCATATTCTTCAACCTCGTTTTCCTCGGGATAAGCAAATTGTTAGATAGGTCCTTTTGAAAAGTTACGCGAGTTTTCTTCTGTGCATTTTTTTTTAATGTGCGTACAAGCGTTGCGTGTTTCTGTAAGGTGCCGAAGGTGCCGATATTTAATTTTTTTTACTGTTCCTGGCAACCAGGCATTTGTTTTGGTTTATACAAGCAATAAACAATACAGAAAATAAGCAGCAGTGCCCTAAAGCGGGTCACTTGTAGGATTCTAAGTACATAAATTATAAATTTGTAAATTGCGTACTTCCTCCATGCGCCAAACGACAGTGGAAGGATGAAAGAATGTAACTGAGTTGTTCACTATTTGATTCTTCTGCAATTTTGGGGTCTGATCGATACACAATTCCAACCTAGGGGCAAGACACTGAGCTATCCTGAGTAACTCTGAGCAATTATGAGCATCTCTTATTCACTGGATTCATATTGTGATACTGAACATTCCTACCTTTTGTAAAGCTTGGTTTTGACAGTAAAATTGCTTAATCAAAACGTTGTTGTTTTTGATTAGATGAAACGTTGTTTTAGCTTGGATGCAACTTGTGTTGGTCCTCCAACCCAAGCACAGCTCATTCCAGCCCCACCCCTTATTCACCTGAAGCCGACTTCCCTATGAAAATCAATTAGTCGTACCTTCATCAAGTCCCTCCCTTTAAGCATGCAACTCAAAACGATATCATCTACAGATCGTTCGCTTCTGTACTCCGCATCAGTGTCCGCATACATACGCAATCTTCATCAAAACGACTCTATCCGATGTTTATCCTGTTCCCTCAAATCCAATATGCGTCACTGCATTAGCATTGCTTACCACAGTTGAAGCCAATGTCGAATGGGCTGAGTCAATCAATCCGTACAATGGGAATATGGGGCATTTGTCGACTGCCGAAAGGATCACCTCCAAAGAAACCAAGTCAGATCGACCAATCGCAAAACTGGAGTTTTCAATATTCCACATAGTGTCTGTGAGGACCACCTTAATGACCCACCAACAGATCTCATAAGCAGCCGTCTGCCTGGCTCTTGTATTTGCTTTGTTCTACTGATTGCTCGACTATCGACTACAGGAAATATCACCACTCTCCTTCTCGATCGGTCAATCATTGATACAGTCTAATCATCGGATAGTGATAAGAAGCACGGCTGTTCGGATGCTGAGCGGGTGAATGAGATGACCGTGAGTGCAGATATGAAATTTACCACAGGCAATTCGGGTGTGGAATTTATATGTATATTTGAGCTTAGGTTTAGTTAGTTTTTTGTAGTACGTTATAGTGTACGGTCCTGCGTTACTGTTTAGTTAAAGAAGTGTCCCTTGTTTCTTGCTAAGGGATTGATTGTGCCATTCACAGCCCCATCCAGCCTTCAACCATCCTCGAGCTATTGGCCGCTGCGAGGAACCAGAGAACGAACGGTCCAGATATCCAACACATTCCATCTGTTTTTCGTCTTCCTACAAGAAAAAGAATGAAAAAAAATCAAACAACCTACTTACCGGAATCTTGGCCCAATTCCTCTTTCAAATACTCCGCCTCAAATTAGAGCTTCTTACGATACTATAAAACAGAATTTTCCCAGACTGTAAACATTCTGTTGTCATTGGTTGCTATGGTTGCCACCGTCGCAACCACCCCAACCGCCACATTCAAGCCAGTGCTGCCAGAATACTTCAAATCGAGTTATAAATTACACAAGTTGATGGAAGCTGATGCATTCTGAGCAAACGTGAGTTTTGTGATCAAATATGAGTGACGTTGTTTTTTCGTTTTCGCACACAGTTTTTGGAATTCCCACCACTCTATATCTTGGGGGGAGAAGAAAATCATATACTGTGTAAATTTGATGAATTCTGAGTAACTTTGAAGAAAAAGGTTACTCACTAGAAAGCTGTCTTGCCCCTTGATTCCAACCCTACGTAAAAGTAACAAAGCAGTTCGTGTGGTCGAATTCTGTTAGTCAAAAGTCCAACGCAACTCCCAGTGCAATCCGATCTAGAATCAAGAATCGGCCTTCTGGTATGAGCGCGATTTACGTGGATTAGTTTTCTCCAAGATTTTCAGTGCGATTTAAACATACAACATACAACATACATACTCGCTAGATTGACGTGACGAAATAAACAAAGCGAAAAAAAATGTCATCATCAACAACGGATATTGGCAAGGTTGCTGTTTTTTTCTTTTTCTGAACGGCCAACCCAACAAACAATTCAAAGCGGTTAATAAACACCCATGTTCATTAAATGTGAAAATATAGCTTCCGGAGCTGAATAACACTGAAGTCGTTTTGATTTTATGAACAAAAGTTTTTGAAACAGAACAGATAGCTTTTAAATGATTACTTGCGTTTAGTTTAAAAACATGTTTTATAAGCTGCCCAACAAACAATTCAAAGCGATTAATAAGCACCCATGTTGATTAAATGTAGAATTATAGCTTCCAGAGCTGAATAAAAATTTAGGCGTTTTGTTTTAATGAATAACAGTTTTTAAAACAGAACAAAAAGCTTTTAAATGATTACCTGAATTTGGTTTAAAAATATGTTTTATAAGCTGTACTATATTGTTTATTACTCTACAGTTCAATCATCAGAGAAAAGCTGAACAAACATGGAATAAAATCATGTTACCCTAAAATCGTCATCGTTATATAACAGCTAGTATAATTATTTTAAAAAACTTTTTAACAGCCTTCACTAGAAGGATTGTTCAGTTATACAACGATATTTATTGAACCCCCAAAGAAGTTAAACGAGAGCCTAAATAGGATTTAATAAACATAAGATGGATGATTTGTGGTATAAGCTTCAGTTACACATTTATTCGACAAATGTGCAACGCTTAATCAATTATTTAAAGCTATCGTTTTTTAATTAATTATGGAATGTTTATAAAGCAATTATAAAACTCTATAAACTCATACCCAAAAGTATGTGCTTGTGACTGTTAACTAACCATTGTTAAACAATGTCATGCAAATAAGAGACTGAAGATTTATATATGTCTTTTGATTGTTTCAAATGCATAACCAAGGATGGAGAAGATGGAGAGTGAGGCAGCCTTCAATCCAGGATCATGAGTTCAAGTCTGAGATCGAGCAAAGTGAAATTTGGGTACTTTATTTCAAAAAGCTGTTTCAAATATATGAAGAAATATAAGTACCACAAATAATCAATTTACCTACCTGTACTAACGATTGCTGAGAATAAATAATTAAATGAAAAAAAGTCCTTTCAAAGATCACTCAAATATATTTTGGGTTCTTTAACAACGTTATATAAAGTTCTGGAATAAACTCTTTTGTCAATCACTGTTAAACCATTGTTGAGCTAAACAAAATGTCTCATGAACAGCAACGGCTAAAGTAAATTTTATCGTAAATTAATTATTAATTAAGCTAAAAGTTAATTTCATTATACTATCCGAAAACGTTGTGTTTGTATAAGAGATAAGTTATAGCTCTACAATGGTTGATACATAACTTGTACGACTGTTTCATTTGTCTAGTGTTTCAAGAGTTGAGTTGAAGGTTAACAATAGTTATAACGATTGTTAAATAATGTCGATGTCTAATAAATACAAATGAGAATTGTTGAATAAACACTTTTATTCAATCCTAGAGGGTTTGAGCTGTTTAGTGGAATACCTGTAACTAGAAATTAGAAGAAGAATTAGTATCTTCCATTTAATTCCAACTACCTTTGCTTATCTTCGACATGTCGAAGATAAGCAAAGGTAGTTGGAATTAAATGGAAGATACTAATTCTTATTCTAATTTCTAGTTACTTTTATTCATATGTTGTTAAGCAGCAGATGTTGAATAGATTCTCCAATTTTAAGTAAACAAAGGTTGTACAGCAGTTTTGATTCAAAATAAGATGGCGGTTGATAAGCATTAAGCTTAACAGTGAATTTGAAGAAATGTTTTTACAAACTAAAATTGTTACTTGGGTTATGCTACAAAGGAAAGGATGATATGATTTCTATGTGTGGACAGAATTACTTACAAAACATTCCAGACTTGTTGTAGGGTGGTGCCACCTTCAACAAAGTTTCACAGTATGTGATTTGTCGTCTTGTGAGATTATCATATAAGTTCCATATTTTGCCGCAGAGATGGCGCTGCAGTCTATCTCTTCCAAATGAAGCGCTAGAGAGTGTCTGTCTTTGGCAAAGTTTTTCAATATGTCATTTGTCGTCTTTTGAGATTATCATGGTAGTTCCAGATCTTGCCATAGAGATGGCTCTGCAGACTTTCTTTGCCAAATGAACCGCTAGAGAGTGCCTGCCTTTGGCAAAGTTTTTCAGTATGACGTTTGTTGTCTTTAGGTGGTATTTGGGGTGCCATTGCGAGATAAACCGCAGTGCCATCTCTGCGGCAAGGTCTGAAACTAATATAATAATCTCAAAAGACGGCAAATAACATACTGAAAAACTTTTCCCAAACGGTCACTCTCTAGCGCCCTATTTATATGATAATGACAAGCGTCAAAAAATTACATAATAAGAAACTTTGTTGAAGACGGCAACCCTCTAGAGCTTAATTTGACAAACACCGACTGCAGCGACATCTCTGCGGCAAATTCTGGAACTGATATGATAATTGAAATTACTACATTTTATATTCCAAACAATTTTTCCAAAAACGGTAACTCTCTAGAGCTTCATTTGGCAAAGATAGACAGCAACGCCACCTCCACAGCACGATTTTGAACTTATATGATAATATCAAAAGACGATTACGCACTGAGAAACTTTGCTGAATATGCCAATTCACTACAATGAGTCTGGACTTTTTTATAAGCATTTCACACATGGAATCTAAAACTTCCTTCCCTTTGTAGCAGATTCCCGGGAGACAATGTTACCGGAACCAGTTTTTTTTTCTTATAATGAATTTTTGAGAAATTCCGTAGACTATAAAAATTCAGAAAATTTCAGCCCGGTTGGATTTTGTTGTTGGAAATTATCGTTAGTTGGACAGTTTTTATTGCCGAAAGATACTGTACAGTGTGTCTCCCAATGGGTGTCACCTTTTTTCAGTCTTGGTTTATTTCAGCTGGGTAATTTTAACAGCGGAATTGATTATACCCGTTTTGGATGTATTGTTTTCCCAACTTATCGCTGAAGATAAATATGCGATTCCGTTTGTTTATAATTAGCAGCTATCATGGAAGCCATGCGGGAGCAGGTTTGAAAATTATATTTGCAAAAGCTTAGACCGTGTCAGATATTGAATAGTCTTCAGCAGTTCGAAGTGAGTAAGCGTTTTGTTGTTCGTACCTTGAAACGGTTCAAGGAAACTGAAAATGTCCATATTCAATACAAAGGAAGTGTCAGACGAACTGCCAGAACGAAGAAAAAGATCAAATGTGTGAGAAAGCGACGTAATCCGGCCGAATCTGGCCGTAAATTGAGCAAACAATTTCAAACGCCCCCTGCTTCAATGAACAGGCTCCTCGGACATGATATGGAATGCAAGCCGTACAAGAAACAACTGGTTCACGAGTTGACGGAGCGTCAAACGCAAGCCAGGGGCCAAAGAAGTAGAAATCTTTTGGTTCGGCACGGTGACTGCGAGATTTTATTTTCGGATGAAAAGCTCTTCCTCCTTCAGGATAGTCATATTCACAAAAATGATCGTGTGTATGGCAAAAGTCTTGCCAATATTCCAAGAGATAAACTAGCTGAAGAACGCTCTCAGAATGTATCGAAAATCAAAGTATGGGGAGCTGTTTCACGAAAAACAACAGGGAATACACCATATTGTTTCCAACAGGACTCAGATTAAGCTCACAAGGAAATGAAGACACAAGCGTGGTGCGCGGAAACTTTGCCGATTTCATCACAAGCGAAGAATAGCTCGCAACTTCACCGGATCTCAACCCACTTGACTACTTTGTTTGGTATTATATGCTTCAACATATAGGCCCTACTAAAGGGCTTACTTTAGATCGCTTCAAGATACATTTGGTTGAAATTTGCGACCTAATTCCTAAGGAGTGCCAGCTGCGATGGGTTTACAAAGCGTTTACGCAAAGTTATCAAGGAAAATGGCGAGAGATTCGAATTAAATTAATATGATTTATTTCCATTAGAGGTATCTTTCAAATCAAAAATAAATTCAGTGATTTGGTTGATTTACTTTGCTGCAATCACATTTTGTTTAAGTGACACCTACTGTGAGACACCCTGTAGATGAAAATTGATCAGCATCCAAACAATGGCAAAGAGTTAGGAGGAATATTTTTAAATCTTTATTTAAACCTTGATAAAAAAAATCTGAATTTTTATTTTGATGTGAATATCAGAGCATGTAAAATTGTATTTTCTTCCACACGAAATAGCAAATTGCATGGAATAGTTGTAAAACTGATGATGCTATATTATCGACCATGTATCGAATGTCCCAGAATTTTAAAAATTTTGATGTCTAATGTTTGTTTTGATTTGTATGTTTTGTGATGCTCCATTTATGAGCATTATATTGAACAGAAATTCGTACTACTTTTACGTGCTGTGTAGCAATTACACAGCGCAATCCATAACTTTTGACAGCACAATAGAACAGTCTGAACCAGCAATTGCATCTTAGCTTAATGACGAATTTCAATGGTGTTCCATTGATCAATCAATCCATTGAATTGGTGGATGGACCTAATGAAATAAAGCAGTCAGTTAATAGTATTTGCAAATTAGAAGGTTTCACCCCATCACAATAGATGAACTAAGAAATATTTGCTTTTCATTAGGAAAACAGGCTGGAGTAGACAATGTTATTGCTAGAGCTATTCAAGATTGCTTTCATGCCATTTGTCACATTTTACTGGACCTTAATAATGAATCATTACAAACTGGGCACGTGCCTGAATTGAGAAAAAAATAGTTGTTTGTTCCGATTCAAAAGGTTGCTGGAACGATTAAAGCCGAAGAGTTTCGTCATATCAACATGCTGCACATATTAGCGAAGATTTTAGAACTTGCTGTGAAAGGCCGGTTGCTAGGATATTTAAAGAGTAATTCTTTGTTGATACCGGAACAAACTGGCTACCGGGAAGGCCATTATTGTGAACCCGCGTTGAATTTAGTATTAGCAAAACGGAAAGGTAACTTAGAAAGTTAAGAAACTACTGTTGCTGTTTTTTTTGCATCTAAAATGCGCTTTTGGTACAATTTCCAGGCAGTTGTTGTTAAAAACATTAAAGCGATTTGGAATTTCGAGTACTGCATACAGATGGTTTGAAAGCCATTTATCTGACAGAAACTCAACAGAATATTTTTAATGATTCTGTTGCCAGCGTGGGGAATGACCTTGGAGTGCCGCAGGGGAGTGTATTAGGGCCCCTTTTGTTTATTATGTATATTAATGACATGCGACGTGCTTTACGATTTTGTGACATAAATCTGTTAGCAGATGACACAAATGAAGCCAGTTCCTATTTGAACGAAGATTTGCATTTTCTAAGTAGATGGTTTAAATGTAAGCAATTGAAATTGAACATAAGTCAAACTAAATCTTATGGTAATTTCACAGAATCGAGTAAATGGCGATGCCTCAGTTACGATTGATGATGAGGCAATTGATCGCGTTCGGGTGATTAATGCCTTGTTCAGACTACACAGTTATAACATGTTATAACGGTTGTCAAATAATTCCAACAAGAAATTCGTCATCAAGTTAGGCTTATAACATGTTATAACTCTGTAGTCTCAACAAGGCATAAGATTAAATATCAAGATGCTTTGCAGTTATCGTTATTGGCTATCGGCGATGCAGAGAATTGTATATTTCACTATCGTGTTCATTATTAAAGTAGTTCATGGTTTACTGCCACGATATGTGATCGAATTGAAAGAGGAAGTGATATTCATCGACATAATACTAGAAACGCGGATGAAATATAAACAACGAATATCTTGACCTGTGCTTCACAAAACACATTATACTTTAAAGGAATAACGTTTAATGTGTCTACAAGTGATTGAGGAATCGCTGTTATAGGAATCGCTTATCGCTGTAAAGCAAATGAACTTTTGAAGAAGTTTATATCTGTAGATGAAATCAGTTCGTTTTGTTTTTGCATAACTGGTTTAACTGTTTTTAAATAAATTTTCTAATAGAGGTAAGTGGTGGGATCATCATCATCATCATCAGCTTCCAAAGCGTGTGGCCTGGATTAACGAACGGCTTGTCAATCCCTATCATAGGATTCGACGAATACCGGTTGAGTATGTAAGTGCATAATCCGGTTCAAGCGGTGTACTTTTCACTGTTGAAAGAAATTCAAAATCCCACCTGGTAACCACTGCACGGTCGCCCATTCGATATATTTCATTCTTTCTCAGTCCAACTTTTGATTTCGCACTTTGGTGTGAATTCCCTCCTTATGCTCCTTTTTTCTACGTCTATCCACTTTAGCGAACTAAAACCTTCTCCTCGATTAACTTTCCATCTTTCTTCTCGACGCTTGGCTGCTCCAGCTCTGTTCTCTCCTTCTTTTACGCTTCTCTTTCCTCGTTTCCCTCTTTTCCCCTCCTGCTCACCTCTTCCAGGAATCATTGACAAAGCACCTGCCAACAGGCATCTGTCGATATGCAAGCGATTGATGAAGGTTTAATACACTGAGCGATCAAATCGAGAGGAATTCATAGAAATATCGTATGGAAATTTGTTAGAAGATATTATTTCGAATTTCATACGATTCTCAAATGAAAAGAAGTTCATAAAACAAATGTGTGAAAAAATTTCTTCACAGAAAAAAAAGTTGCGATCGGGATTCGAACCATAAACCTGGGGATCCAGAGACGAGCCTCAATCCCACAAGAATACCATCGCAGAAACATTTTTTGCCTTCAAAAGACACCACATGCCAAATTTGGTTCCATTTGTTTGATTATCTCTTGAGTTATGCCGAAATTACTGTTTCATTTCTATGGAAGCCGTCCCTTCCTGATAAGGGAGAGGTCTCAAACCACCATCAAAAAAACTTTAAATTAAAAAAAACCAAATTTGGTTCCATTTGCTTGATTAATTCTCTAATTATGCAGAAATTTGTGTTTTCTTTTATGAAAACTTCACCATGCAAAATTTCACGCTAATCGGTTCAGTAGTTTTCGTTTCTATAAAGTTTTAGGGGGGATATACAGTTAGAATGACCAAAAAAATCAATTTTTTAATTGCATAAAATGTTAGTAAATTTCCCGTTGAATACTCCTGAACCCTTTTTTCGAAATTCGAACTCCAAGTGTTTCTTTTCATCGTTTTTCGAAGACCCCATTTTCGCGCACAGCAGGTATAAAGAGACGCTTGACCGAGAAGACCTATTTTCAACGCGTTTTTCTCAATACAGCATTTGCGGAGTTTATGCCGGTGATAACTCGAAAACTAATTATTCGATTATGCTGAAACTTATAGGATTTCTTTATTATAGTATTTCCCTATTACCTATATGAATTAAACAAATTTGTAATATTTCATTATTAAATGCGGGAAAATGCGATAAAATGGCGGAAAAAATGTGGAATTTTTTCAAAAAAGTTACGCCAAAAGTGCAATATTTTTTTTCAATTCATTTTTTTTTTTGTTAGCAGGTTTCAGATCAAAACTGCGACCAGAAGAGCCGGCACAAGCAAAATACAACGCGTTTTTCAACGCACTCTAACGGTTTGTTGAAAAAATTTAATACACGTATAATTGTAATTAAGTTTCAATCGATTTGAGTAAAAACTTCCCCTGCAATTTTTTTTACAAAATGAGTTTTTTTGTCGTTTTAACTGTATTAAGACTGTATTCGATGAAATTTGGACACACAAAATAGGTCACCAAAAATTTTCCTTGAGCCCGATTCTTTTCAAACATTCTGGAAATAAAGTAATCCTGACAATACACGAACCAAAACACACAAGAACACAACATACTCCAGGAATTAAAACAAAAACCGGTCTATTATTTGAGATCAGACAAAGGAAATTGTACAGTAATAATAGATAAAGGACTACGAAAACACCATGATAGAAAAAATTAAATAATGACCCTACAGAAAACAGCGATCAGATCCCCTTCCAGGAATGGTTAGACGTGTGAGAAAACGACTCAAAGAATGTAAATTATCATTTTGGGAATGAAATTAACAATCTTAGAGTCAAATCCTTCGTTACCTACAATCAAGGTCTTCAAAAATTCATAAACCAGGAAATGAAATGTGTGAAATCATTTCAGCGATAGGATCACCTGCATGTACATCCCTGCATTTACATTTTCATAACAGTAGGGATAATTTTCATGTTTGGTTGAAATTTGTGTTTAATTTTTGAGAGTCCCCCCCCTTCTAAAGAGGATGACTTAAACTATCATCTCCTCTTTATGCCAAATTTGGTTCCATAGATTAGTTCTCGAGTTATGCAAAAAAAATCTATATCATTTGTTTGAGAGTTATGCCTTCCTGATAAGGGAGGGGTCTCCAAAAAGGTCTCGAACCATCATAGAAACAATTTTTGCCTTCGAAAATCAGCCCATGCCAAAATTTGTTTTCATTTACTTATTTAGTTCTCGAGTTATGCAGAAATTTGTTTTTCATTTGTATGGTAGTCCCCGTTTCTAGAGGTAGGAGGGGTCTTGAACTATCCTAAGACGAAGGGTCTGGCCTCAAAATCCTCTCCATGCAAAATTTCACGCTAATCGGTTCAGTAGTTTTCGGTTCCATGGAGTTCAGGTACATTTTATGTAATTCAAGTTTGTCGAATGCTGCTTTCTATATGTAAGCAAAAACAGAACTTTTATATTCAAACTAGTCTGAACATAAAAAATAACTAACCCCAACCTTAACTAGTATATTAGATTTTTTTTTTAACTCCTTATATATTCCAAATTTTACATTATTTTACATTCATATATTATCCTAGGTGATCCTGCTAAGTAATTAACATTTCAACTTTTTATGCTATCATTATTATCTAATTGTGTTAATATTATTTCTTAAAACTAGTTCTTATCTAGATTTTTTAAAACTAGTTCTTATCTATAGAGAGTATTGATCATTGCAATTGAAGATTGCAATGATTTTTGTCTAAAATTATGAATTATTTTGTTGGACATTTCTTCTAGAGTCTCAACGTTTGAAATTCTATGTAATTCAATAGTACTGAACCAGGGTGGCAGCTTCAAAATCATTTTCAGAACTTTGTTGCGAATCCTTTGAAGTGCTTTTTCCTGGTTGCACAACAACTAGACCATATTGCACTAGCATAAACGCACGGCTGGTCTAAAATTTGTTTGAATATTGAAGTTTGTTCTTCAACAAAGTTTGGATTTTCTGTTTATAAGGATACAAACATCTTATGTACTTTCATACATTTGGCTTAGAATGCACCTCAATGTAGATCTTTAAAAGTTCAATTTTTGATCAAGTATCAGTCCAAGATATTTTACTGACTTGACCAAGTAAAGGAACTCCGTTCGTGTTGACCATATGACTATTACTTGGTTTCAAAAAATGCAGCTCTAGGACTTGTATTGGGAATATTATAAGTTGAGTTTTGGAAGCATTGGGAGAAATCTTCCATTTTTGAAAATAATCCATAAAAATATCCAAGCTTTTTTGTAGTCATCCTGGATATAACACAAAGACTTTTTCCTTTAGCGGAAATGCCTGTGTCATCAGCAATAGATTTTTGACACCCTGAGGTTAAATCAGATGAGATCTGAAGTAGAAATGTTATATAGTATTGGCCCAAGTATGCTACCTTGAGGAACACTAGCTCTAATGGGCAATTAAACAGATTTAGAATTCTGATAATTTACTTGCAAAGTTCTATCAGTTAAGTAGTTTTGAGCTAATTTCCTTGATATATAGCGGAAAAATTAAACTTTTTCAGTTTCGCAACCAAACCTTCTTGCCAAAGCACTGTCGAATAGCTTTTTCTATGTCTAGAAGAGCAACTCAGTGGAGCAGCCTTCAGCTTTGTTTGAACGAATTAAATTTGTTACTCTCAAAAGTTGATGCGTAGTTGAGATGCCCATGGCGAAATCCAAACTGTTTCATCAGCAAAAATTAGGTTTGAGTTGATGTGAAGCATCATTCTATTCAAAATTATTTTTTCAAAAAGCTTACTTATTGAAGAAAGCAAACTGATCGGTCGGTAGCTAGAAGCTTCAGCCGGATTTTTGTCTAGCTTCAAAATTGGTACGACTTTTGCATTTTCCATTTATCTGAAAGTATGCTAGATGAAAACATCTGTTAAATAGTTTTACCAAGAAAGACAAAGTACTCTCAGGAGTTTTTGATGAGGATATAGAAAATGTCATCATCACCTGAGTGCTTTATATTTTGAAATTTTTTAGTTATAGTTCTTACTTCATCCAAATCGGTTCCCCAAGAATCATCAAAAATATTTTCTTGAGAGAAAATATTCAGATACTCTCTGGAAACCGATTCCTCAATAGGACTAGTGAGTCCCAAACTAAAATTATGGGAGCTCTCAAACTGCTTAACAAGTTTTTGAGCATTTTCCGCATTTTTGAGCAAAATTTTATCACGTTCCTTAAGTGCTGGTATAGGCTTTTGAGGTTTTTTCAAGATTTTAGAGAGTTTCCAGAAAGGTTTGGAACGCGGATCTAATCTAACATTATTTTCAAAAATTTTGTTCCTCAGCGAACTAGTATATTAGATGTTCTGCCCTTGTTAACGACGCCCTGTCAAAAAGTGCACACCAAGCTCCCATGACAAATCTATGCAACTGACGGACGACAAAGGTCCACAGTGGAAATTAAAAACAATGCTTTATCGAAGTCATTGAAAACAATACGAAGCGAAATCAAAAGAAATTTTACCATAGCCATCTTACAATCTAAACTAGGTAGAAAATTATCATTAAATCTACTCTCAAGCGTTAATTAAATCCAAGTTTAATACTAAAGTTCTTACGTGCTAAGTGTCACGATATCTGTGAACTAAAGAGGTGAGGATTTTATGCGGAAAGTGGGAATGAGTGAGTGAATCTTAATTATATGTAACCTTAGGGCGCAATAGCTATGTAATAACTTTCCTAACCCAAACTGTTTTGCCTTTCTCGTTAGAATAAACTATTCGGTAAGGAAGTTTACGGAATTTTGATTCGCACTCGCAGTGGCCAACAGCCCTGAATCGAATTATTGTTCTCATTTGTTGGTAACAACCTGGGAACCGACACATCTTAATCACTATTGAACATGTGTGCAGAATCATTAATTGCTATAAAGAAAACATAGCATCAACCTTCCTTAAATTTTCTGTATTTTTGCATCTACTTTATTTATTTGCATTAATCTCATTCTGTTTTAAGCACATATCATAGAACAATATCAACAATCCTCTATCTATTAAACGTGCGTGCATTTCGCAAAACACAACTAATTTCTATACTCCGATAAGGAGAACTTTAAGGACTCTTTGGTATACACTGATCACACTGGGATGTCCATTTGAATGCAAATTTAAAAATCGTTGATTCATTTATCATTCTAAAATACGGATTAGCTGTGAAAAGAGAAAGGAGTTAAAACCCGACATCCCAAATCTTGTTGCAAATTTTTAGTTGGGTCTGTTATGAAATCGTTCCATGAAGCAAGCCAACTTTGAGATTAATTTCAACACAACATTAGATCCATTTTCTTAGCCTATATATAGCGTCCAAATCAAACACACCTCTCCGAACATAACTACTCTCTTCCCTCGATTCTCTCGAAGGCTATCGTCCGGCCGCTTTCTCGTTCTCCCTCTCTTTGAATATACAGAGCTTCGCCATAAAAGCTTATTTAGCATTTGCATCAGCTTGCCATAGTAACTGACGCAGCAACGTGAGCGGAGCAGTAGGCGTATTTTCTGTGTTATGACCAGTCATAACAATTCAGAAAGCTTGTAGTTGATTTTAATTGTTTTAACGGTTGTCTGTTGACTAGCAATACATTGTGATTGAAACACAACTATCGTGATTAGGGTGAGGTTCTACTTTGGAAGCGGACCAGTTCCCATAAAACAGCGCTTTAACTCAGCCGTATTCAAACTGAGCTAAGTTAGGTCGTTTGCTTTGGAGTAATAGCAGTGATTGAAGGAAATCGGTGTAATGCTAAAGTACAAAAATTCGAAGCAACAATTTTAGACAAAATAAGAGGAGACAAAACAGCAGAAATCTAATCGTCGACCGCCTCCGAGTTTGAATCTCTCTCCCAGTTTCTTTTTCCCTTCCCATTCCCACTTCCATCGGATTATTCTTGTCTAGCAGGCATGTAAAAATGAACCCATTACATCCCGCTCACGAATCTCTCACTCCGAAATGAACCTCATCGGACTGCAGCAGCTGTAAAATGCATTCGCCCGCCTAGCTGGGATGCTTCAGTGTCAAGATCACCGCCGTGCTTATTGCACACAGATTGTTTTTCCTCGTTCCTTGGAATTCAACTAACTTTTTTGTTTCCCATAAGTCATCACCATTGGCTAATTGATTCCAAAGTACCTTGTGAAGGCAGTTTATTCAAATTTCCCACCCGATCGTGTTGTGTTGGTGTGACGACGTGTGAAAACAGAACAATAGACTCGTTTCAACTGTCAACAGTTGGCAGCAATTGATCCATTCGGCTTCGGGATCGTTTCGTTGGACTACAACTTCGGCCGATTCCCGTCCATAAATCAGATCATGAGGATCCCGTCAACGTTTGAGGTGTGATCAGTGGTGCGGATAGCCGTTGTCCTGTGGAAGATTATTGTGCAGTGAATTATCGCTTTCTACTAAGCTCGGAATATTGATTTGAATCAGGTAAGATTGCACTCGGAGCTGCCCAGAAACGACCATTTAGTGAAGCAATTCTATTATTCTCCGCAAAATGCCTGTTTGGTGGTAATTAATCAATGCCCTTCGAACTTTGCACTGTTTCGTGATAGCAGCAGTAGCAGCAGGAAGACATGATTGATGGGTAGTGAGAAATGCATTTCATTTTGTGTGAGCTTGATTTTTTTTGTGCAAGCCATCATAGAAAATAACAACAGCCTGGCTGGAAAGCGATTCTGTGAATCAGGGCCTCACGTTCCAGCCAGAGATTGAACTGGCCGAAAAAGAAAGGAAAAAAAAACGCATGTCCAGGCAATGACTCCACTTGGTTAGGTTATTCTTTTCTCCCCTGCAGAGATAGTGCTTTGGCTGGAAATAAATCATTGTTATGACGTATAATCTTATGGCAGTCGAGTTCGCTTGTTGTGGAATGAATAATAATTGATGCAAATAATTTCAAGAGATGCTAACATAAACTTAGTTTTGATGGACTGGATGTACAGTACTGTGGAGTCCAATTCTAGCATTCGATAATCGAGCCATCTTTCCTCCGCTTTTGTTTGTTTTTCCTCGTTTCTTTACCCGAAAAACGGGCTTTCACCCAGTCGAAATCAGGTATAGACGAAACAAAGTTGAAAATAGAAGACGACAGGGAATTGTGTTGATTTTAGTAGCTAACAGAAGGTAGCCATAAGAGAACATTTTAAAACGCGTCTAAGAATAAAAATAAGCTCAAGGACGTAGCAAGGAACTCAATGACGGGGTGGTCGAATTTTTTTTATTCAATTTTGTTTGAAATTCCGGGAAAAAAATGAATCCAACAGTGATGGTTATAACCACTTAACCGACTTAACATACTATTTTGCCTCCAATCAAAAAGAATTAGGAATGAGAAGAAACATTAGTATTTTCCATTTAATTCCAACTTTCTTTGCTTATCTTGACAGATACGCGTATTTCGCTCTACAATGTGCAGACTTCTTCAGTGTCTCGTACTAAGTTGAGTTATTAATTACGAGACACTGAAGAAGTCTACACATTATAGAACGAAAAATAGCCGTATCTGTCAAGATAGCAAAGAAGTTGAATTATATGGAAAATACTAATATTTCTTCTCATTTCTAGTTACAGGTATTCCACTAAACAGCTCAAACTCTCTAGGATTCAAAAAGAATTGGATTAACGTCTCTGAGACGAGCAATAATTCTTTCGCGCAATGTAAGTTGTGTCTACCATTGAACAATCCAGAGAAGTGATTGAAGAAGATATTGAAATTCGTTTTCTTCTTTTTAAGTTTAGTACTAGCTGAACCCGGTGCGGACATAAACGGAGGTTTATGTTTTTAATTTTACCCTTGTTTTATCCGGTAGTTTCATCTGGTTTTTCTTTCTGTTTAGAAGCATTGCATAGACAAAACATTTATCTTCAAACTACGCCGTATCCTGTCAGTTTGAACAAAATTCTTTTGCATTGCCTTAGATCAACTTCTTGTGTATAATGTAACACCATAACACTGAGAGTAACTCAAGCCCATCCCATTCTTGACTAAGAAGGGATTCAAACTTATATCAGAACATGCTGTCTACCGAGAAATACATATTTTGTGTAATTCGCTTGTTTGGGTGCCCCGCTTTCAAGAAAGAGGAGGGTTATTGAATGACCATAAAAAAAAACATTTCTTACCTTTACAAACCCGCCCATGCCAAATTTGATTCCATTTGCTTGATCAGCTTTCGAGTTATGCAGAAATTTGTGTTTCATTTAGTCATCCCCCTCCTTCGCAGTGGGCAAAGTAGTCTCCAAACAACATTTCTCTCTTTGGAAACCCCACATGCCAAATTTGATTCCATTAATTAATAAATTATTTTATTAATTAATAATAAATTCTGGAGTTATGCAGAAATATGTGTTTTAAGGCCTGTACTCGATAAAAATGCACCAGACAAACCCCAGGACCCCTCATTACATGTTCTGCAATGGGGGAGCCGACCTTTTTGGTCACTTTCATCCATTCTTTCTTCAACTCCAGCTCGTTCTTGAACACCTTGGACGATTTTCGAACTTTGGCCTTCATTATGGCCCAAAATCTGTCCACCGGACGAATCTCTGGTGAATTTGGGGGGCTGGTGGTTTTTGGTACAAAGACAACGTTATTGTCTCTGTGTAAATCCAACGTCCTTATGTCTTCCGGAACATCAAACCACAGAGAACAGACATTATTGTCCATGTACCTTTTCTTGAAAAACGTGTGTAAAAGTAAATATGGGCAGCCGGTATAAAAAGCAAGTGCAGAGAAAAACTAACATAGCTTTTCAGGTTATGTGCTAGGCTTTTTATTAATAAACATTGACATGGCAGCTATCGCACATCTGCAGCGCCGCCTACCAGGAGAACAACGTCATACATTTGAAATGTCGGTTTAACGTTTTACACAAGCAGCAGACCGAAGATGAACGTCTGTTCTCTGTGATCAAACTGTGATTTGGGAACGTGGAACTCCAGCTTTGCGGTATCTGCTTTGCGTCTGCCTTGATGTAGGTTTCGTCATCGTCATAACCACGCCATCGGTTCTCGTTAACCACTCTCGATACAGCTTCCTTGCGCGGGTTTTGTTGTGTTGTGTTTTGTTGATCACGCCGGTTCGGTGCCTTGCGGACCTTGAATACACGAAGCCCAGCTCGTTTCATGGTTTGCTAAACGAACCAGGCAGAACACTTTGCCTTCGCTCGAAATAATCCAACACCTTCCGGCGCGCTTCACAGGGTCAGCTGCCTTCGATTTTCTTCCACTTCCAGTCCGCCGGTCAATCGTCTGGGACTCCTAAACGATTTTACCACCCGAGACACTGTTAAGCGTCGGGTGATTCCCAGTTGTCTTCCGATCCAGTTGGATTTTCCATGAATGCGCACAAAATGCTCCGGTGATTTTCTTCTTGTTTCCATGACATCTCAATAACCACTGAACCGATTGTTATGAAATTTTGCTCATGAAAACCATTCACACCAAACTAGTCATACCCAAATTTTCATCAATTTTTACCTACGGCCTTATTTGTATGGAACCCCCCCCCCCCTTCTTAGGAAAAAAAGGATTCGCAAGTCACCTTTGAGTTATGCAGAAATGTGTGTTTCATTTGTCTGAAAGCCCCCCTTTTCCAAAGATAGGAGGGGTCTCAAACCGCTATAGAAACATTTATTGACTTATAAAACCTCCACTTGCCAAATTTGGTTCCATTTGCTTAGTTATTTCTAGAATTATGCAAAAAAATTGTGTTTTATTTATATGGAAGACCCCCCCCTTCTTCCAGAAGACGGAGGGGTTTTAAACCACCATTGAATCATTTGTTGCTTTCATTTGCTGGTTCCATTTGCTTGATTAGTTCTCGAGTTATGCACAAATATGTGTTTCATTCGTATGGGAGACCGCCCTCCCACCTTTCAGAAAGGTGAGAGGTCTCGAGTCACCTACGAAACTTGTCTTGCCTTCAAAAACCTCCACCTGCTAAATTTGAACAAATGAACTCCGTGAGATGGAAGTGATAGTGAAGTGAAAATCATAGTAGCCCTCAGAAAATTTACGGTTTGCGTCACTTTTTTCTGTGCCGTGGCAACCATAATAACACCGAGTTCATTCAAATCTTCACCTCGGATGAACTGTTCCATATTTGTTTTCACTTATTTTCACCGTGAAGTAAAAACCGTAATAAGCCCCACGTATTCACGGAGCACATTGGTAGAAAACGCCGCCCGTGAAAACAAGAAGACCAGTATCATCCCACGTCACCTGCATCTGGCCATCCAAAACGACGAGGAGCTGAACGAACTTTTCTCCGGGGTGACCATTTCACAGAGTAGTGTCCTGCCAAACGTCCTGCAGCTCAAGAAGACTGAGAAGAAAATTTCAATCGTGAACTATGTTCCCTCCGTAAACAATTGAAATCCGTCTTTTCTAGGACAATCAAATCAATTTACCAACTAAAGAGTATGATTGATTGAATTTTCTCTTGAGCTTAACGAAATTCTCATATACTACGCACCAGTTTAACATGGCGTTGCTTAAAACCACGTGCCGGCAGACAATGGCTAAATCAATCTGGCCACGTCATCTTCGTGGTCAAGTGGTTAGCAGCACCATCCGTCGTTCAAGCGATTGCTGTCGAAGTGAGGATGCTGATACCCGCTCCAGCCTCAGGAACTTATCGCAAAACGAAAAAGTCCATACTGGTCCACTGGGTGTTAGGTTCAGTTGTTACTACTTCTAAATTTGTTTTTATTTCCTAATTGTTTTATATACTAATTTAAATTGTAAGTTTTTCATTGCCCAATGGGCTCTTCAGTTCTGTTTTAGCAGTGTGTCTGATGTTTGGTGTGTTGATGTTTTAATTATTTTTTCAGATCATACGCCTTGTGCATTTGTTTTAATTTTCAAAACCAACGTAAACTAAAATTGAAAGGTAACGATCGATGAAATTGCCACACTATGAAATTGCTCTTAACTTTTTAACCGTTGGGTAGAATTTAATGAAAATTTGGGTGGATTTAGTTCATAGTGCATTATTTACATCCTGCAAGTTTTAAAGTCCTGTGATCAAAACTCGCGGAAATGGAGTCGAAAGAACAGCTCGTGCGTGATAAAATCTTGCGCATTCATCACGAGAACAAGGATCTCTCGCATCGTTCCATCGCTAAAACGTTGGGAATCGCGAATTCCACGGTGTCGCGAGTGATTAAGCGGTTCGAGGAACGGTTGACCACCGATCGGAAGCCCAGAAGTGAAGGAAAAAGTATTCCGTACAACACCAAAAATCACAACCGCGTAGTTGGGGCCTTCAACCGAAATCCGAACGCCTCCGTTCGGGATGTGGCTAAGAAGCTGCACCTAAGCCGAAGTTTTGTCCAGAAGGCCAAAACTAAGGCTGGGCTTCGAACGTTCAAGGCACAAAAGGCTCCTATCGCGACGAGAAGCAGAACAAGTCCGCCAAACCCGTGCCAGGAAGTTGTACCTCAACATGCTGACGAAAGTTGAATGCTGCATCATGGACGACGAAACATATGTGAAGGCCGACTTCAAACAGATCCCCGGCAACCTGTTTTTCACGGCCAAGGATAAGTTCAGCGTTCCGGAGCATGTCCGCACTCAGAAGATGTCCAAATTTGCGAAGAAATTCCTGGTTTGGCAAGCCATCTGCACGTGCGGGAAGCGGAGTGCACCTTTCGTGACCCAGGACACGATGAACGGACAGGTGTACATAAAGAGTGCCTCCAGAAGCGGCTGCTTCCTCTCCTGAAGGCCCACAACGTCCCAACAATCTTCTGGCCGGATTTGGCCTCATGCCACTACTCCAAGGACGTGCTGAAGTGGTATGCGGACAATAAGGTCAATTTCGTGCCGAAAATGTTCAACCCTCCCAACACTCCGGAGCTCCGCCCCATCGAGAAGTACTGGGCGATTATGAAGCAGCACCTTCTTAAACGACCTAAGGTAGTGAAGACAGTCGAGGAACTGAAGATTTACAAGGTTTACATGCAAAAAACGGTTGATTCACAGGTTGTGCAGAATCTTATGGTCGGGGTTAAGGCCAAGGTGCGGGCATTTGCGTATGGACTGTTAATAAAATACGAGTAAAATGGTAAAATGAAATTTAATAGTTATTTCTCAATCCCTGAAAATTTGATGGCAATCGGATGAAAACTCGAATTTTGCGATACAATTTTGTGTGTGGCAATTTCATCGTGAACACCCTTTATAGCTAGAATTTGAAAATTCTAGGGGTGGGGAACCAGATTCCGGATGATCTGGTGATCCGATGTCAGGCAGCGTACCCTGTACCGATTGATAGACTCACAAAAGAGATCATTGAGCATTTTTATCTCGGCCACACGGTGGACCTCAGATGTTCTTGCCCTCGGGGGTGATCCTGTTCAGGATCACCCTGAGGAACTTATTTTGAACACGCCGAAGTTTCAGGTGATGTGTTTTAGCGTAACTCTCCCAGATTGGCATGCCGTACTCGATGACTGGAAGTATGATTTGCTTGTTGACAACAAGCCTGTTTTTCAGGGATAACGTAGACCTTCTGTTGATCAATGGGTACAGTAGATTCAACAGAACGTTACACTTTGTGACAGTTTTGTCAACCTGTTCCCTGAAAATAAGCTTGCTGTCTATTGTAACGCCAAGATAGACAGCTGATTTGGCCCATTCCACCGTTGTATTGTTTAGTCTTATATTACAATCCTCAGGCGGAACAAGTCTAGGAGAGTTGGAGTGTGGAAACAGGATGACCTGGGTCTCCGCCGCGTTGAAACAGATCTTTCATTCGGTGAAGTATTTAGACAGAACATTCAGGCTTCGCTGCAGGTTCGCTGTAAGCGCTCTTATTACCCAACCATTGTGGCGACTGCGGTATCATCGGCAAACAATGACAGAGATCCATTTTCAAGAAGCGGGGGTATGTCCGAGGTGAATAGGTTGAACAGAAGTAGACTTCCGCAGGAACGCAGGCGAAAATCTCATGTGCATCGGATACATCACCTTGCAGCGAAACATGGAATGTCCTGTCCGAAGGATAATTTTTAACTATCTTCACCCGGAAGATAGGAAGATTGTATTGTTTTAGCTTATACACCAGGCCATCGTGCCACACGTTATCGAAGGCCTTCTCGATTTCGAGAAGTGCCATGGTAGATGATTTTGCAACAGACTTGTTCCGCTTGAGGATGTTGATTACTCGGTTAAGTTGGCGAACTGTTGAGCGACCACGTCGGAATCCGAACTGCTCGTCGAGCAAGATGTTAAGCTTGTTGGCAGACGATAGAATCCGACGGTGGATCGCTTTCTCAAACAGAGAAGGCTGATGGGCCTATAGCTCTTGGAACATGAAGGATCTTTCCCAGGTTACTGGGTGGGGATGACTTTGGCTAGTAGTCAAGTCGGAGGCATTGGTTGAAAACCATCGCCTGATGGCTCTAGAACTGGGGGCTCGGGTTGCTGAGCTCCAAGTTCATGATGTTATCGAGACCTGGGGCCTTCATGTTATCTGAGCCTTTGATATAAGTTAACCATTCGTCAGCTGAGATCTCCAACTCCTCTGTGAAGTCGTTGGGGCTTATATGGATGTTAGTAATGAGCGAGCTAACGGCAGCTTCGTGTGGACTGACGATGTTTTGTCCGAGATTGTGTGGAGCTGGACGAAGTGTGGACTTATCTCAACAGCTCTTTTCTGCAGGAGTTATCAGCAGATCGCCAGAGCCGTTGCTGTCTGAGTGGGATCAACGGTGGAATGGGCCGCTAGCTGCAGTTTTCTAATTTTTGTCAACTTCCAGAACGGTTTTGCACAATCTGCGAGAGAGCGGAGCTTGTCGGTAAAGTTGTTATTCTTAAGGTCCACCATTCTGGTCTTAATAATTTTCGTCACTCGATTACAGTGGCTTTTTAGTGTTTAGTGGGCCTATCAAATGGTACAGAGTTGCTCACCTGATCATTCACCGGTACATGTTGCTCCCGGGCCTGGGAGATAGCTTGCTCGATGCTCTGCAGCTGCCGTTCGATGTCATCAACCGAATCAAGGCGCATGTCGAAATCGATATTGTCGTCAACGTGTTGTCGGAACCTCTCCCATCTGGCACGATGGTAGTTCCGTCTGGTGGTCGGATGCCGGTTGACTGAGAACCTAACTTCGGCCACCACTGGATAGCGGTCTCCTGAGCTCCTGGTGTACTACCGACAGGGCGATATTGTTTCCCATGTATGTTGGTGTAGAAGATGTCGATTGTCGAATGGACCCCGGATCTGTTCAACCGGGTGGGAGTATCCGGGCCCAGGACGATGTAATCGCCCTTTTTTAGGTTTTCCTGCAGAATCATTTCGTTCCGGTTGCGTCGAGTGCTCCCCCAAGTTTCATGTTTCGCATTTAGGTCGCCGGCGATGGTAAACTGTCCCTGCCTCAGAGTTAGCTTGCGAATGTCGTTCCGTAGGACCGTTGTTGTTCCGTTAGCGGTGCTGGCTTGCTTGGGACAATATGCCGCAATGATGGTGATAGAGCCGACGGCAGTTTCGACCTCGACTCCGATGGCTTCTATAGACTGCCGCTGAAAACTCGAAAGCAGATGGCAGTTGATGTTGTAGCGCAGGGCGATCTCAAACACTCCTCCACTAGAGCCGCTACGATCAAGTCGCACAATCCGATATCTTGGGATGAAGACGCTGAGTTCTGGCTTGAGATGTGTCCCGGTGACGATGACAATGTCGATGGCCTTTCTCTGAGGGAGGCACCGAGATCAATTGTTTTTTTTCCTGATGGAACAAGCTTTCCAATTGAGGATGGTGATGGTGCGATTATGATCCATGCTTGCATAGGAACTTCATCGTCACGGACGTGGCGGCTTTGAGCTCTTCCTCCTTGGAGCGGCCGGAACGTAGTTGGCGATAGAGCTCTAGCACGAACTCCACCATTTGCTCCGAGATGTAGAGCAGTCCATCGACGGGTGGTTGCGTGGAATACAATTCGGATTGCACCAGCCTGGAGGAGGGACGGTGGCGGCTGTCGCGAATCGATGATGAACCGAAGCTGACTGGCGGTTTGCATGGCGATGATTTAATGGGATCGGCGGTAAGTTTGGCACCTGCTATCGAAGCGACGGGAAATTCTCCTCGTTCATCGGAGGTGGTGGACGGCGTTGACCTAGCCGAGACTTGGTGGATGCCTGCTTTCGGATAGCCAAAAACTCCGCACGTTTGGGGCAGGCTCGATTGCTGCTCTCATGATTTGCGTCACAGTTGGCGCACTTCATTGGGGCACCCTCGTCCATCGGGGCACAATCCTTGGTGGCATGTGCTCCGGCACACTTTCCAATTTTTTTCCAAACTTTGCAGCACTTTTTTCTGCTTTGCCATCACCAGGAGATGAGCAAGTGCAGGTGATAAATCGCGAACCAGACACGCAATCGCGAGAAAGCGGGCGATGGGGAAAACGGGGAAAACACTTTTATTGCGAGAGAGCGAATTATACGTCCGTACGTTGGTCGAACTACTATGATTAGTTGTCTCATGACTACGTTTTGCAGAGTAGATTTATTTAATGCACAGTATGTTTTCCTATCACAGACTTCAAATGTAAGTAATGGAGTAATGGAGGTCTCACATGCAGCAATGAAAGATGTTTAAGAGGTATTCCTTCGCCAATTGATTCATTCGTTCAACAGTAAACTGTGCGGAGTGCAAATGAGCCAGTATTGAATAACCATTTGCCAGGAAGCTTATGATTCTATCATTTTTGTCTAGGCGACCGTTGCAAGGCAACCATTGGTTATGAAGCCAGTGGTGAATTTGGAGCCTACATTGAGTGGTATGAACGGTATAAGCCAGCCACCATCATTATCGCTAATGTGACAATTGCTTTTAACATGTTGCAACTGTTGCTAATAAGACGCTAGTTTTGCTGGCTAATGGCGACAAATGCAAAGATGATCGATCAAACATGGCTAAAGTGACCAGATGTCCCGCGTCCAAATGCGTCCCGCGAAATGTCCCGCGTTCGTCCTAAGCCAGCGAAATGTCCCGCGATTTGGAATTCATTAATATGCTTTTCGTTTTATCAAGGTCATGTCAAAGCTTCAACGTAAGCAATGTTAGTTCGAAGCACTGTTCACATCTTTTTTATATTTTCAAAAACTTGTGACATCTCTATATGCGTTTGACCGCTACTGTCATGATTTGACCTCACGAACACTATCGTGTTATCAAGAAATCCATCTTCCTATTCTTCGTTAGTTGAAACAGCAGTTGTCTTTTTTCAACCTGCATAAGCGATGTGTTTGTGAAAAAGAGCTCGTGAGGATGATTAGTCAGTGTGTTTAATTTTTCAACCGGTGCAAATTTGTCAAAAGTTATCCTTGTTTGTATCAAGTGCAGCAAGACTGTGGCAACAGGCTTAGTAATTTTAGTGCTATATTTCGAATTCGCCAAGGAAAACTTGAGAAAATGTTATTGATTGTGCAAGGTATGTACATAAAACCTGATATTGTGATATTTTGCTTAGAATACGGTTCTGTAGGCAATCTCTCAGCGACTTCAACCATGTCGGAAAAACGCCAGTGCTTGTTTTCGGACGACCTGAAAAAAGAATTTCCTTTCCATAAAAAGGTGAAGACCGTCGGCAGCGTTTACTGTGAAACCTGCAGCAGCGAGTTTTTCATCGGATCAGGAGGCAAAACCGATGCTAAGAGGCACACGGCAACGGAGAAACATGTGCTGCGCCGTAGCCAGGCAGCCGCTCAAATCGCTCAAAGAGTAAGCAACTTTTTCCGGAAACGAGATCCGGTCTGAGAACAGCAGCTTGCTCACGCTGAAGTTGTTTTTACCTATCACACCGTCATGCACAGTCAGTCATTCCGATCAATGGATTCACATTCGAAGACTTGTTCGTGCTTTTTCGAGCCAAAATTGTCTTGGGGTCGCACCAAAACAGAAGCGATTGCTAAAATGTCCTGGCTCCATATTCTGTTGATCTGATTTCAACATGTATGGAGTACATTAGTTTTCTAACAACCATCTCCGACGCTTCAAATTACAAGGAAACAAAGTTGTTCCCCTCTGTAATTAGATATTTTGACTACAAACGTGGAATTCAGGTTAAGTTGTTGGATTTTGTATCGCTTCCTGGCGAAACATCGGACACTATTGCGGAATCAATTTACGAAATTTTGTGAAAATACAAAATGCAGGAAAAGGTAGCGGCGATTTGTGTAGACAACGCCAACAAAAATTTTGGCGGTCTTCATAGAAAGGGTACGAACAACGTTTATTGCAAGCTGAAGGATCAGCTACAGAGACCAATTTTGGGTGTAGGGTGGACGTGGATATTGAAGGTATTATTGTTAAAATCTACAGTCATTTTTTCTATATTTTCACGGTCAGGGTCGAGAAACTGGAAGGTTTTTGCGAGGAAGCAGAAGTAAAATACATGAGAATTTTGGGCTACAGTAAGACTCGCTGGCTAGCATTGATGTCAGCTATTGAACGAGTTTTAAAACTGTTCTCACCACCGAAATCTTACTTTCGATTACTGTGATCGATCGGCAAGATCATAGTCCACGAATTCTTCGCGAAGTTTTTGAAGATGAGAGTTCTGTAATGTGGTTATATTTTTTATGTATGTCCAAAATGACTTTTTTCACATATGTTATGATAACTTCAAATGAAAAACTTTATCAACATAAAACTTTGGTCACATAAGGTCGAAACATTAGTTATAACGTTGTCAAAATTTCAGCCAAATATATTGATAATTGACAAAGTTACAGAAGGTTGAACAACGCGTTTTTTGGAAGAAAATTTTGCTCGAATTTTTTTTTGCTAAAGAGTGTAGGTGGATTGAGATCTTTCAACCTTTTGAGGTGAATAACATTCCATTTCAAAACTTAAAAAAAATTTGTAGAATTTGCGTTATTTTGCCTGGTACAAATGCGGTAACGAAGAGGGGTATTTTTCAGTCGTTAACAAAGTTTGGACCACGGAAAATCTCGATACACTAGAGCGTTGTTTGAGTTGGGTTTGATTTTCAGGACACATGCGAGGAATTCAGCAAAAATGTTGCCGAAGATGTTTCATTCCTACGTAAGGTACACAGTGCAGAAAAGTATGTTTGACACGTACAGCATTGAATGAGATGGGTGATTCCTAAGGAAGGATAAATGGATGTAAATAAAACCTATGAAAAACTATCTTGACCATATACTTTTATATACCTCGAAATATCTATTTAAGAAACAAACACCCCTCACCCCCAAACCAACCCCTCTCCCCGCTTCTATAAATTAAGAATATGTCCCGCGTTGAAGCGCGAGCCATCTGGTCACTTTAAACATGGCTCATTGAAAGTCCTTCCTTTAAAGGACGACCAATTTGATACCTAACATACCGTTCCAAATTTTTGTCAATTGGTTTCAGCTCTTCCTTCGTCGCCGACCTTAAATCTTTTGCACAATTTCAAACACAGCTCGGAAATTTAAACGGTCGCTATTTTATTCCGCAAGCGCAAGCTCACGGCTAGAGCAGCCTACTAAATAGACATTTTGCGAATAGCCACCGTAACGAAATATTGAAATAAAAATGAGTTTAACATTCATTAGACGTTGTAGTCCTACGTTAAGGTGAAACTGGAGGGAGTCCTTTTTCTATATGATTTATACTGCCGTTATAAGCATAACTGTCCCATGTATATAGGGAACCCCATATAATATGGGACAATTATGCGTATAACGGTAGTATAGGTTAGGTTAGTTATCACTTCACGATTTTTTAGACTAAAAATCCCAAACAAATCAAACCAAACAACGCTGATACTGCTAACCAATGGATGCTCCAGTGGAACAAACAATTCTTAAAATTTTCACACCTGAAGTCCTAATAGAATTTGAGTTGTAGAAGGAGATGTTCGCTCATCACCATGAGGCACCAAGAGTGAACAACAATGTTTTTGGCTAGAATTGAAAGATATGAAGAGAAAGTTTTGATAGTTCCGCTAGTGTGCGGCAGGCTTGGAAACATAGCAGATGTTTTAGGAAAATTAAGCGAAAAGGGCATGTGTACAGTGCACATTGGTCCGAAAGAGCGATTTTCAGGAATAAAATAAAAAGTGCATTTAGATGACGTGTAATCAAATTGGTGTCTTCAAGGAAGTTTTTGGTAAGATTAAGGCCGCATCTAAAAGGGGTCGTCCATTAACTGCGTTCATCGGGGCAAGATTTATTTTTGTTAACTTTTTTGTGTGACGTTTTAGGCTTCCAAAACATTCTACAAATTGTAGAACTTACAATTTCCATAAACTTGTACAAAACATCAACTTGCTATCTTGTTTTTTTGTTGATATGAAGCATTTTATATGTAAGACTTGCAAATGCTTCATATCTATCAAAACAAATAACAATTGTTTATTAAAGTTATGGAAATTAATGCCACAATTGGTAACATCACGCAAAGTTAACAAAATATGACGCTACGACGCATGGCAAACTCGCTGGGTATTACGCGTCGTCATCGCTGTACATTCGCGGTAACTCTTTCGGACAATTTTCGCTGAACATCTGTATGTTTCGAAACTAAGCGCTAACGGAACTATGTAAAACGTGTTGTTCACTCTTGATGCTTACTCGTAATCAAGTCAGTGTGGTGTTTGGTGTCGTTGCTGATATCGTACGTTGTTTGTTTGATTTGTTTGGATTTTAGTCATGCCCCCCCCCCCCCCCATGGTTGATCACGCGTTAATGGGGTTCCTGTCTGCAATGGACGGTTAATGCTGTAACCGGCGATTATCGTCGTATGAAAGAGGACTCCTCCAGTTCGGCAATGGGACTACGGCGTCTGATAGTGTTGGAAACTCATTTTTATTCAATGCGATTATTCCTTGATCTGACTGGCTGAACATACAGGCTGCGGAAATAAAATAACGACCGTTTGGCTAATGTTTGGATATTAAAAGATTTGGATAAACGTTGAAGGAAAACAATGTTCA
>JASCZW010008787.1:0-47467 GCA_034211315.2 Aedes japonicus | reverse complement strand
ATCAAAAAAAAAAAAAAAAAAAAAAATTTTTAAATTTTTTTTTTTTTTTTTCTCTCTCTCTCCCCCCCCCCCCCCCCCCCCCTTTATTGGCCTTCGGCTGGAAAACAGAATTATGTTTTGTAAACATAAAGTCATCTCGACCTGCCTTTCCTGTTGACCGGACTCTCAGCGTGAACTTTGATCCGTTCTAGATTTATCGCGAGTTTTCCGTGGAACCTCTGATGCAACTTTCGTGAATTGGGGAGCGGCTAGAATTTTAAAAGGGTAGTATACCAAAAAAATGTTTTTTTTTACTTATCAAATAATTTGATCGTAAACGTATCGTAAACTTCACTGAAGTTCATGAGACACTCTTTCAAAGTTACAGGCCGTAAAGCGAATCAAAGTCGAAAGACTGCAGCTTCCACTGCCGCACGAGAAGTCATCCAGAAGAAAACAGCGCAGAAAGAGAAGGAACTATCTGAGTTCTTGAAGAAGAGAGTATTTTTTGTTCCCAAGCTAACTGGCTGGCATAACGACAGGTGCTTTGACGTGACGCAAAGCGTTAAGTCTGTGAAGCATGCGACCAGTGGTTGGAAAAGGAAGGCAACCGCGGAATTTGAAGAATGGTTCATGGAAGATCACAAGAGCAGCTGTCAACGAAACTACAAGGGAGCTTCTGAAAAAATGTGAGTGGATTCGACCAACCTGAAATTTTTCGTGGATCGGTCGATTTGCACGATGTAAAATAAAGTCAGTGTATTGGAGACGATGATACTAAAACATTCAAGGGGATCCTGGATTCACAACCATACGAGGACTCGGTCGTCCGCAGAATAGTACGTCGAGCTTCAGTGCTAAAGCGAATCGGCAGCCGAATTCGTCAGCTAGTAGAGAAGACCAAAGGACTCAGTGGAAAAAGAAAATTTACCGGAAAATTAATAGATGAGCTCACCATCTATTATGGATTTGCTATCCAGAGGAACTCAGAATTGACAGCGGATATGAAGAGGGAACTGGTGGCAACATTGAACCATAAGATGTAGGAAGGCAGAAGGCCAAATTTAACGGAGAGCTCAGCAACTAAAAAGGCAAAACAGTTATGAAAAAGGAAATTTGGACTTACCATACTTCCTGTCTATCAAGATCTGAGTCGCGATGAACGGCTTGAAGAAATGAAAGCTTCAACGCTAGCATCTTGGGGAACGTCCATTAATTACGTCACGCAAAAATAACCCCATCCCCCCCCTTTGTCACGTTTTTTTGTATGGACCTTCATTTTTTTTATGGATCGTCACGTTATGCCCTAAACCCCCCTCCCCCTTACTGCGTGACATAATTAATGGACCTTCCCTTGGCGCTGTCTCCGAAAACTATTTACAGCGGCAAAAAAGTTGTTAAAATTGCTTCAAATTTGCCGGCCTGCAATTTTAACGAGGGACTAAAAGGCATTCTCAAAGTTAAGAGAGTGATATACCGGGACGACCTGCCATTCTTTTTGCGCGAAGGCCGACAGTGAGGGCGTCGATCGCGCTGAAACGCGGTTGTCTGCAGGTGCGAAGGATGCCAGGAGGAGCATATTGGCGGCCAGGGAGTGGCAAGAACTCGAGAAACGAGTTGTCGAAGAGATTTTCTATGGTGCCGGCATAGCAGACTGAAGGTATGTAGACGAATTTGAGAAAAACTGGACTGCCGAACTGGACTCAAAACTTCAAACGAGAATATCTCGAAACCATGTTTTCCAAGTTGTCGGACTCAAAAACGGTTCTTTCGATTTGAATTTTTGAATTCTATACAATTTTTCTGTTAAAGTCGTTTTAGTTTATCTTAAAAATGGCATTTTTTTGTCACTGGGTTACCTTGAACCATCCATCTTGCAGAGGTTTGTCTATCCATGTAGTGTTTACAGTTTACTTATAACGATCCGAATTTCCATTTTTCTTGTAATATCTTCAAATCCCATTTTTACGTAGCGCACTTGATGGGACGGTTTAACAAGTTTCGTCTATACTTGTGAAACCGTGCCATTGAGGCCTGTACTGAAAAAAAAAATGCACACTTTTATCCGTGTGTACCTTTTTTTCCGTGGGTGAAATTGATGAAAATCTGGGTATGAATAGTTTGGAGTGAATTGATTACAAATTTCACAACAATCGGTTCAGTGGTTATTGAGATGTCATCGAAACAAGAAGAAATCGCCGAAGAATTTTGCGCGCCGTCATGGAAAATTCGACTGCGACCATGAGATGGATCGGATGACAACTGGAAACCACCCATACAACTGTTTCTCGGGTGGTAAAATCGTTTAACGAGTCCCAGACGACCGAGCGGCGGGCTGGAAGTGGAAGAAAATCGAAGACAGCTAATCCTGTGAAGGCCCGGAAGGTGTTGGATTATTTCAAGTGTAATCCGAACCTTTCGATTCACGAAGCGGCTCTGAAGGCAAAGTGTTCCACCTGGTTCGCTCAGCAAACCATGAAACGAGCTGGGCTTCGGGTATTCCAGATCCGCAAGGCACCGAACCGGCGTGATCAACACAACACGGTGGCCAAATCCCGCGTAAGGAAGCTGTATCGAGAGTGGTTAACGAAACCGATGTGTTCTGGATGACGAAACCTACATTAAGGCAAACGCAAAGCAGATACCGGGGCAGGAGTTCTACGTTGCTAAATCACGGTTTGTTGTTCCGGAAAACATAAGCTAGAAGAAAGTGGACAATGCGGTAAACTGAGTGAACCGTACATCACAACGGGTACCATCAACAGTGAAATTTACCGCAAGGAGTGCCTCCAGAAGCGTCTGTTGCCCTTTCTGCGATCCCACGGAGGCGAGACATACCATTACGCGCGATCGACATTGGATTGATACAGAGACAATAACGTTGTTTTGTACCAAAACCGCCAACTCCTAATGAAGGCCAAAGTTAGAAAATCGCCCAATGCACAGTGGTCGAAAGTCGATTTTAACGCTCTTAATTCATAGCTTCCTAAATAGTGGAGCTGGAGCAATGGCGTCTTTGGCAAGGTTGCTAGATATAATAAGCTTCATATTTGACGGCATGATTTTTGTGATCAATCCCCTAAAAGTAAGATAAAAGTTCTACTTTTTCCGGATTTTGAGATAGAGATATGATGTCTTCGGCAAAATTGTAGAAAAAGTCAATACAAACAACTTTGCTGAAGACATAAAAATAGTATGTTTCACCCAATTGGAAATAGAAAGCTTTCTATAAGAACTAACCTACAAAAACACATGTTTCACTGAAACATTTTGTTTTTAATTTTAAGGACAATATAATGTTCTACAAAGTTATTTACAATATTTAAATACAAAACTTTCTAGAATATACTTTACCTGCAGTATTTTAGTGGGACGAGTTATTGAACTTTTTTCTGTTTTTTTCGTCGTATTTTCGAAGGCTGTACCACACTTAGGAGCAGGTATTAGCAGATAGATTTGGCTGCATCTAAAAGTACATTAAATGAGCTTTCAAGTGGCGCTTAGTTTGTCCGTCCACGATCGTCTGCTGGGAAGTTATGATGTAAACAAATTCCAATAGTTTTACTATATTTCATTATTCAAACAGTATACAAAATTGCGTTGCCATGGTAACCACACCTCTAAACTCTTTATGTTTAGCATAATTGTACATTTTATTTTTGTCAATATTTTTATTCATTAGGGGAGGGTGGGGCAATTCAGACCTACCTAAGCAAATTTAAAAATAAATATTGAAAAAGTCAGAAAAACGTTATTTTAACGACAGTACTTGAAGGAATTTTTTATTGGCAACACTTTTGGGCAAAAAGAAATAAATCGCTAGAGGAAATTTCGAATTTTAACGTCGATCTGCTAAAACCATATTTAAAAAAAAAAATCAAGCACGTGGGGTAATTCAGACCGGGGTGTGGGGCAATTCAGACCACCTCAATTTTAATGCAATTTTATTGTAATTGAACCAACTAACTCAGGTTCCATAGAAAATAATCATTTATTCCATCAACAAAATTAAAATGTCATAGTTAATATTTAAAAATTCACCTCGAGACGGCCGCGAGTAATCGGCTCTATCCTCCTAACTTTAGTTGTAAGATAAATGATGTATAAAAATATGAAAATTTGTCTTGCGGACCATTGCAACCTGAATTCCAATTTTTGCATTACTAATAATATTTACTGGTAAAAGATTAATTATGTGTGAAAATATATGCGAAACAAGGCGGTCTGAATTACCCCGCATGTTGGCGGTCTGAATAGCCCCACATACCTTTTCTACGCATTATGGTGTTCACCATAAAACAAATACAAATTTGATTCAAGTTTTTTTTTTTGAATTGCTTAAACAGAGTCTGTAAGCTTCTTATAGCACATACCTGTTTTTTGTTAGCTCAAAATTGGAAGCTTTTACCGCGTTTTTTCTTGTGCGCAATTCCTGTTATTGTAGGCACTGAAAAGTAAACTACGCCGTGGCGCACCTCAAGGTCGACTGAAGTCAATGTATATATTTGTCAAAGTAGTGGTGCCGCATAACGTGTCAGATAATAAGGTTCAGATTTTTCCATGTACTGCCATTTGCGAAAAAAAATCGACGGTCGGGTTTACCACTCCCGGTCTGAATTGCCCCACCCTCCCCTATATGTTACTATAATTAACCCGATTTTCATTTCAATTATTATTAATTATTAATTTAACATTTGTTTTCGAAGCCGTTTTTAATTGCAACCGCGTCTTTTGTTAGCAGCTGTTTATCATCGCCAGACAATGGCTTCTCATGCTTTTTGGGCAAACCACGAATGATTGCAATCAATGGATCAGCAATATATCAAGCTATGAACTAAGAGCGTTAAAATCGACTTTTTGACCACTGTGCAATGTGTTTGTTGCGGTGGACGAGACAGCAGGTAAATTTCGGGACGTCTGTATAGCAAACTTGTTTTATTAGAGTATGCTTTAAGCAGCGAATATTTATTATAATTAACAACTAATGGAAACATTATATTAATTTTACCTACATTATTAGTCCTTATCTTAACCTGTTTGTTCACGTACTGTCCCTCTATCCGCAAGCAATTTAATGTTTTCTGTGGTATAAGTGCTCGTAAGTTTATTTCAATTATATGTTTATGTGAATGAGCTACTTACAAATAATAACAATTCAATATAATTCACAGTCACCGTTAGTGAAAGTACTTAAAGTTTTAATAATTAAATTATCGCCAACAATGCTCCAACTTCCAACCTTTTTTTATTTGTTGTCCTTCTCATCACTGACACCTTCTCTGACCAACGATTTGAACGGTAGGTAGGCCTCAACGACAACCAGGATAGTGGTAGTGTGCACAGTGGGTATGCTCGCGCACAGTGTTGAAGAACGAGCTGGAGTTGAAAAAAGAATGGATAAAAGTGACCAAAAAGGTCAGCTCCACCATTGCACAAAATGTTATGAGGGGTCTTAAGGGAAAGGTGCGGGCTTTCAGCGATGGACAGGAAATTGAATACAGTAATTATGACAAAACGTAATCCATATATATCAGTTCATTCCTGACAGTTTCAATAAAATCCGACTTAAAATAAATTCTTGGCGAACACTTTTGTCTGGTGCATTTTTTCCGAGTACAGGCCTTACTATAGATTTCCCCGTTCACGGCCAGTCCGGTGCGAAAGAAGAGCGGCTTTGATATCGCCTTCTAGATGATTGTCAGCCACAGCAGCACTTTCTTGGGGAACTTGTGTGTGAAATGAACTTCATCTCGGAGCTCAGTTTCTTCGCGGGGGAAATAAAATACGAAGTGCCCTGCCAGTCATTGCCATCCAAGGTGAGATAGGTCTCGTCGTCCATCACCACCGCCACGTCGCGATTCGCCGGGAAAATCGAGTTGGCCATCTTATTCAGTCGCTGCCGCTTCGTCATTGCCTGCAGTTCCGAAATCAGTGGACGCGACTTCCGCTTCCTGACATGTAGGTTCATGTTCGCCAGGTACTTTTTTCAGTGTTTTGCCGGTTGAACCGATCTCCCGGCCAAGCGCACGCAGCGATGTAGCCACTTTTCCCTCGGTCTTCCTCTTCAGCATCCTCTGGAGCTATTTGTCGCTCAGGGTCGTCGACCGTCCGGCACCTGATTGTTGTCTAATAGTGCCAAGATGTTGTAGATGCCGGGCGTATCCGGCGTCCACAAAATGCCGCACAATGTCCGTTTTTGACGCGGCGGGGTGCCGTGTTTTGAACGCGCACACTTCTGAAAGCAGTTGCGTCACTGTTTTTGCCATCACGATTAGAGTTCGACTGATACAGCTGTCAAATTTTGTCTGCTGACTCATGAGTTACTATGATTGATGCTGCACGGGTAGTTTCGTCAGTGCGGGTAATGGTTAAACCCATGAAAAATCGGTAATTTTTTGCCATTTTGCAACGATATTCAAATTATGCGTTATTAAAGAGTACTTTAGGAAAACCCGCAGAATTCTGACAGTTTTTTGGCGTTGTTCCGAATCATCTGTCTGGAAGGCTATGTATTCAAGTTATATGTATACAAGTACTGTTGAGAAAAACCGCAGAGTTCTGGAAATAATTTCATAAATTCACAGTTGTGTCGGATCTCTCGGAGGTCCAGCTGGTGTCCTACTGGATGCCACCAGAAGATGGCCAACTATCAACTGAACAGCTTTCCTTAAAGATTACATGAAGCAAAAATCTCTTCCAATCAATCCAAGTTTAGAGTGTGTTCCTTGAAATCGTTTCTTTGGTGTGCGGAATTCGCTACTGCGGTAAACACAATTATTCGCTGCCAATGCGGTATAATAACGTACTTATCTATGGACTTCTTTATCTCGTCTTTTTCTTCTATTGGTGTGTCGTTCGCCATCAGCACTGCCAGTGGAAAGCACTTAGATTCTAATCTGGCTCGGTTCAGATTCAACGGCTATGAACTGTATATCGGGAACCTCTGAGTGTAGATTTCGTAATCGGTTAAACTGGTGTAGAAAACTTGTAGGTTGAATAAATATGGCATATCTTTATATGTTATAAGTTATCGATACTCAATCAGAACTCTGATGGATGTGTTTTTTAATCAAAACAAGTACCTAAGCGCGGCACAGAATACAAGTAATAGTGAGGCAAGTCCCTAAACAAGATTAAAACCCGGAGTATAGCCATTAGTTAAAAACTGTGTCACATAGCGTGGAACGAGAGGAAAGTTACACACCTCCAGGGCAGTCATCATAATTCTATCGAACATCTGCACAAACCATTCCAATTCAACCGCATCAAAGCAGAGACGCACATCCGTCATCCATCTAAACGCGCACATGCATTCTCCCCTGCATAATGTATAACGAAAAAGACACTAAAACGAAACCGCTAGAATGTCACAGACTAGCACCCGAGAAGATAGGTATTAATCTCCGCCTAATAAAAAGACGAACAACCCCGCAAAGCGACCGTGACGGAGCGGCACCAAGCGAGCGTTAAGTCCATATCCTGCCCTGCTGGCATCCCTACTCTAGCGCTTGTAATGTCGTTCTAATCAACTTCCACTCGCCGAGTGCTTTTCGGCTGACGGAAGCGAAGGAAATGAGATTTTTCAAATTTTCCCACCACCTACCCACCAAGAATCACATGCGTTCGGAAGTAGTTTTAGCCCTTATGGAAACACGCTACTTTCTGCTGTTGATAAGTTAGTGTGGTATATATTGGTTGAAATTTTGACCGATGATAATCACTTTTCTTTTGCAATATTTAATTACTAATTGGAAGTAGCAGCGCAGTCGAAGTTGGTCTTCGCCTACGTGAGAAAATTTGATCTATTTCGAGATAGGGACATTAATTAATTTGGAACTCGTAGATTGCATTGAAAACTGGAAAAATGGTTTGCTAAATTACCGTATCATCACTGTCCGGCCACGCTTCGTGCTGCCTAGTTCTTCCGCGAGGCCCGTCGCTTCATTGAGCTGCTGCACTGCGGGCAGTACCACTTGCCCTTGGGTGTTGAGGTTATATTTACACACGGATAGTGGAACCACTCGAACGGGCACTGGAAAAGAGAGAGATTTCAGATTAGTGACTTCGCATGGTTCCAGAATTCACGACACTTACATCCTCGTTGTCGCATGCCACCATATCGCCGTAGGACACCTGATTGCAGATGCAATACCGCGGTTCGTTCGGATCGTACGTCCACTCGCCTTCGGCCGTCTGCTCCACGACCATTCCGTTCTCGTTGAGCACCACGTTCGCGCCCGACGGAGGCCCCCCCGGATGATGGGCGGTGTGTGCCGATCCTCCAGAACTACCACCAACAGTCACACCAGCACTGCCGCTGCCGGTAACGCCACTACTGATGCCACCCCCGACACCGATGCCGGAACCACTGCTGGAAGAGGCAGAGGAACTGCTGATGCTTCCACCTCCTCCACCGCCACCCACGCTGATCGCTCCGCCGACGCCGACGCCGCCGCCACCACCAACGGTCCCTGTTCCTAGTCCCGAAAGCACTCCCGAAACAGGCGACTCTAAAAGATCTAGAGACGAGGAGGACATGTTAGGATTGAGAGCGGCTGAGTGCAGCTGCTTCTGGTGTGCTTGTAACAGTGTGGCTGTAAGTGTGTGATCGTGTGTGCGTTGGCGGTGTATCGAAGGATGAAATGGAAAAAGGTTTTGGGTTTTAGCTACGTTTTTTCAGATGGCTGCAAAGCAGAACGAATAGGGACTTTCTTCCAGTGTAAGCTTGTTGATTGTATTGTCTCTTTTGATTGACGATGTCACTCATAGATGTCATCCACCTGCGATTTAATAGATCATTGCACCGAATGTGTTAACCTCACTTTTTTGACAGTTCGGGGAGCTTGTTTACAAGGTGTTAGAATTTGAACCGCTGAATCGAAAATTTTCATTGGCTTTTTCCGGATTCTGTACGATTAGATTTAGGAAATGATGTTAAACTAAGCACTGGTGTCTGTTTTCCGGCAATTTTACTTCAATCGTAATAAATTCTAAGCACAACTTCTCAAACCGCTCTTTACGAAAATATTCTAAGTCAACGTGGACAAGCTCCCTGGACTGTCAAAACTGCATTGATGACGCCATCATGCAATGATCTATTGAGTCAACTGGTGCAGGCAAGTGATCTGTGAAGTGAGAGCACATTTCACTAATTTCCCGCATCTCTATCTTATATTTTCACTAAAAATCTTCTCAACAAACTCTTTCGCACTCATGACTTGTTGTGCTCTCTCAAAGAACATGTTAGTTTTATTGTGCAACTCGTTAATCCTCAGAGGATGCCAAAATTACGTACATCAGAGTCAAATTTGTGTGAAATACCAAGACTAAACTGTCAATGATTGAAAACGGAATCACTAACCTGCTGCCGACGTGTTGGTCGTCAGCTTCTTCTTCTGGTGTCTCCTCTGCTGATTGGAGAAGGCGTTGCTGGTTTCCCGTTCCACCGCCTGCAGGGCATTGTGCGTCGCTCCAGCAAGTTCCCTGTTGTTAATCAGTAAGTCGTGGGGACCACTCCCGGTTCCACCGGCCCCATGGATTGCTTCGTACGAAGCCTTCAAACTGGCAGTCCTTCTACCCTGTTGCATCTGCTGGGTTTGGGCTATCGCCTGACTGGCAGCCGCTGCTATGGCATTGCCAGCCCCAAACTGTTGCAGAGTGTAGGCCACTGAGGCGGTGGCCCTCGGCGTTACGGAAGCCGCCGGCGATAGCATGTGGAACGATTCATTGGCTGCAGCGACACTCGGTGTTGTCGGCCGAACAACAGGTCCACTAACTATTCCTCCACTAGCGGTGGGCACAGCTTGACGCTTCTCCGGTGGGGCACCCGTCAAAGACGCTACAGCAATGCTGCTTTCTCGACGCTTCTCTGGCTTAATGTTGTATCGACTTTCCACCCGAGCCGCAGTGGAGCCCGAAATCGCGCTGGATATTCCACTCAACGTGTCGAAGTATCGGTTCTCCTTCTGATTCAAGCCACCATTGCTGGTGGAAGAATCCAGTTCCAGGGAGCGTTTCTCCAGTATCTCCGTTATACCATTGTGATCCGCTTCCAGTTCGCATTTGAACTTGTAGAGCTCGCTGTCCAACCGGCGGAGGTAGCGATCCACCAGGTCGTACATTTGACCGGCCAGCTGGACCTTTTCGTCCGAGTCTTCCAGGACCCGGTAGTAGTCCTTGCGGATCGAGTGAAATTCCGAATCGGCCAGTCCACCAACCAGTTCACCCCGGCGGCATTGTTGGAAGAGTGTGCGAGCCCGCTTGTCCAGCGAGTCGATGTTGTCTGGAAAGGGAGAGAAGGAGGAAATGTGGGTTTTGTTAGTCATTATGGTAAGTTTCTTTACACTTCAATAGCAATACGTGGAATTCGAGGCAGATAGAAGCTTGGAAGGTGAAAGAATAGACTAAAGGATGGAACGGTCAAAACTTGGTCGACTCAAATAAGACGTAGTTTTTTTAATCGTGCATTTCAAAAACTTGAACACCCCTCATTTTTAGATGTATGCGTACAATGACGTCTATATAAGGTCTGAGGCAACGCACTGCTTGCTTGTATTGGAAGCAAAAATAATTTAAACATTGCTGAGCCGACGAGTGATGACGTAACACTATTGAACTTTCTATTGGCGGACATAGGTTCAGATAAAAAAAATCGGTTCAAATGTGTATGCTGAATTGTAGAAATAATCATGATACAAACGCCATTTATTGAGCAGAAGCATTTTCTACCGATAACATGGATCATTTATAGTGAATTTAACTGAGGTAATCGAATTTTTGCCACACAAACTTTATAGAGCCAATTTTCCATCATCGGTAGACTGGAATCGGTTGAAAAATTAAGCTTTTTAGCGTATACAATAAACACTCACGGAGCAAACGAATCAAAATAAATAGTATGACGTAGCACTTTGCGAGCTTTTGTGTAGCGTGCGCAAGGAGTGCAGTAGTATTAGTGTCATGAGCGAATTTTGCTCATTTCACTAATATTGTTGTGGCTACTGCGCCAGACCTTATATAGACGTCATTGGTATGCGTACGGAATGTTGACTCTATTTTGTTTTTGCCATTTTCTATTCAGTTGTCAAAATGGCATCGTAGCAAGAAGAGCAGCGTATCAAAACTTTGCACGCGCATACTTAATATTGCCAAATCAACCGTGATGAATGTTATAAAAGTGTTCCGAGAACGTCTGATGACTGCCAGGGAGCCGGGATCAGGAGGAAATCGAAACCCAGAAGCCGCAGCGACTGGATTAATGGTGGCTAGCATTTTCAAACGCAATCTCAACCTGCCCGTAGAAATGTTCCTGAGAAATGATGTTGCTCGGTCATCTTCAGACAAATATGAACTTTTCGCTTCTCACTTCAAACGTGCATTCAACAATGCCATTTCATCCTCGGAACAAGCAGCAAATGCCTGCAGGAATGTCTGTGAGTTAAGAAACATTGTTGCAACCATCAACAGGTAGAATTTGCTATCTCGAAAATGAAGAACTCTACATCAGCTAGTTTAGATGCAATTCCATCCTGTGTTCTAAAACGATGTTCAAATCTATTGATCCTTCCGTTGGCAATACTATTCAACATTTAATTGGGAGAAGGCAAATTTCCAACGAATTGGAAACTATCCGCAGAATGCAGAATGTGGAAAACTATCGAGGCATTACTTCATTGTGTGCTTGTTTCAAGGTGTTTGAGATTGTGATCAATAATGTGCTGCTTTCTAGCTGCAGAAATCATATATCAGCTGACCAGCACGGATTTTACCCCAAGCGATCAGTTTCTACAAAAATTTGTGCGATTCTCCGCATTTTGCTTGCGTAACATAGATGCCGGTTCACAGGTTGACGTTATATACACTGACCTTAAAGCTGCCTTTGACCAAGTTGATCATAGGATACTTGTTCTAAGGCTTAACAAACTGGGGATTTCTGGAGATTCGTGATTTGAATCATACCTTACGAATCGCAATCTTTTGGATCGGTCCTAGGAAAAACAATTCCCCAGTACGGTTCGCCGATACTTAACTAACTACAATTTAATTAAAGGAATTAAAAACAAACAAGCTTACAAACAAATAACTTACATTTCGTTTTTCTCTATAACAAATACTACGCACAGGCAACTCTCGGATCTATTGGTCTGTCCTACATTGGAACAATAATAAATAAACTCAAAACAATCATACTACCCGGGTAACCGATGAGCATTAGCATATGCAGTAAATTAACCCTAAATCTGCATTTCAGATGCTACAAGCTTTATACACAGAGAACAGACATCCAGGCTCGAACATTTTTTTCTCAATTTACTGTGTAAATTTTCAAAAGCAAACCGTTGGAAAATCAGCGCCGCCCAGTCTAGGTTTCACCAAACTAAAATTGACAGGCTATCAAATCTCAAGGTGGGCAAGTGGAGCCATCAACATACGATTCACCAAAACTAACCGAAACAAGCTGTAATTATATAATGGCAGTTCCAGAAATTTACACACGGAGGGCACTTTAGCTTGGATGTCTGTTCTCTGTGCTTTATATTAGCATTATATCAGCATTTTGAATGCTATCTGTTGTAAAGTTGAATTTCAAATGCTATTTAAATGCTTTTAGCATGTAAAAAGCATTTCAAATGCAAAATAGCGTTAATGAAGCATTATCAGAGCATTGCAGTACAGTAGCCGTATATTGGGCCAAAAGCGGCATTTATGAGGCATTTAAGGCGATTTAATTGCTTGATAGGCTGCCGTAAAGACGATTTGGAACTGCTTATAGGTTACCTGGATATTTATCACAACTTCCGCTAGCTACAACAACAAACACTATGACGAAAATCACTTGACTGCAAATGTTGTACGTACTAAACGGAAATCTGCAAGTGCACAAATAACTAAATATGAACTAATCTAATTATTTACGTACTTAAACATCACTTAGCAAGCTAGACACAAATTATATACAATATGAAAACTGCACCATTTCTCTTCTATGTGCAGAATGAACAATAACAGCTGCGATGGCTGCTCGATCTGCGTGATCAGCTGCTTGCGCTTGTGTGCATTTTGTTGTTCTATTTGCGGCCGACAATTCGACAAAAAGTTTTCATAAGGGCCAATGTCGCAAACGTAAACAATGACTTTTTCCGCAAATTTCTCGAGAATGCTAACTTAATCATAGTGAATTATGACGATAATTGTACAGAACAGAAGTTCCCCTTTACAATAGAAGTGGTAGTTTACTTGAGCGAGTTAGCATTTTCAAGAAATTCGTAAAAGAAGCCATTGTTTGCTATTTGCGACATTGGCGCATATGCTTCTGTCGAATTGTCACTCACCGGGTACGCTCACAGCTCGCCACCCGTTCACAGCTGTTGTTTAGCTTTCGGGGACGACAACCCTTTCATGGCCGGGTTTTCAATCCTCGAGGATTTGAGCTGTTTAGTGGAATGCCTGTAACTAGAAATTAGAAGAAAAATTAGTATTCTCCATTTAATTCCAACAACCTTTGCTTATCTTCGACAGATACGCGTATTTCGTCTACAATGTGCAGACTTCTTCTAATAACTTTTTTAAGTCGAGTTATTAGTACGAGACACTGAAGAAGTCTGCACATTGTAGGCGAAATACGCGTATCTGTCGAAGATAAGCAAAGGTAGTTGGAATTAAATGGTGAATACTAATTTTTCTTCGGCTTTTCAAGTTTGTCGACGGTAGCAGTCATCTTTGCCTTAAAAGTAGGATCTGTAACACCTGAGTGTTTTTCCAGAGTTTCGGGTGTTCTACAAGGGAGCCACTTGGGCCCACTTCTCTTTTCTATTTCTATCAACGAACAATCAGAAATACCTCCAGGAATGCCTACATTACAGAAACTGATTGGCCGATTCGAAGAGTGGTGCACTAGAAACTTGTTAACGGAAAATTAACCCAATCAGTCATAACTACAACATTCGCAGCCAACCTCTGGTTTGGGTCGATCACAAAAGTGACTTAGGCGTCATCCTTGATACTGGACTCACATTTCGGCTCAACTACGATGGCATCATTGCAAAAGCAAATTAAGCTTAGTGAAGTTAAACGCACGCACACTATCGTGTCTATCGTTGTGTAAAAATGTTTGTTTTCCCACAGATAACCTAAAAGTTTCCCTTGATTTTCGCGGTAGAAGAGATCTTTTTGTCAGCTGTTTGTTATGTTTTCGTTCAAAACGCACTACCACTTTTCCAAAAGCCATACTAACACACCCAGACGTGATAAGCTTAATAGACAACTTGGATTTATGTTTAAAGTGACTAATGAATTCCGTGCCTTCGGTCTCTCTATTGCTCTCTAGTTCGTTCAATTTTAGCATAAAGTGCAATCGTATGATGTCCATATCAGGCAATTTGGATAAACAGAATTGAAGCAATACAAAAGAGATTCGTGAAACATGCCCTCCGCGACCTTTCATGGCGAGATTCCACGAATTTACCACCATATGAACAACGATGCAGACTAATTGGACTTGATACACTGAAGTGTAGGAGATTCTCTGCTCAAGTTATGATCTTGGCGAGAATCCTATTAGGTAAAACTGATGCTGCGGAAATTCTACCGCATCTCAATTTCTACGCACCTGAGGGGATCTTAAGACAGCGAAATTTCTTGATCCCATTCGATTCATGGCGGCAAGATTTAACGAAGTTTACCACTTGTTTAAATTCAATTCTAATTGATTTCAGTATAGATTACTGACCCGATGACTTCTACAAAATGTGAACAGGTGAGTCCTTGTCCGATATTTCTGTGAAGTCATAAATTTGGCTACCTGTGATCTTTTTTCTCGACTGCTAGAGCTAATACCCAAAGCCATCGCATGCTGATTTGCCTTTCAAACGATTTATTTCTTACCAGTTGGACATAGTTTTAAGTTTTTTTTTTTTTTTTACTTTTTGAATTTTATTTTATTTTGTTCGACCTTATTTAATGTATGTTCAATTTGTATTTATATATTTATGTATTGTTCATGTAATGGAATATTTTGCTGAAAAGATATGGTTTTTACGCCCAATTCAAACGGGCTTTCCCTTATCGGCGAAAACATCATTAAGGCATCAGCCCAGATGATGAAAATAATAAAGAAATAAATAAATAATCAAAACACAACAGCCAAAGGAAGAGTGCATAAGTTGTACACGAGTTTGTTGACCGAGTTTCATTGCGTCTTCATGTACGTCAAGGCTGATTTCAAGCAGTTCCCAGGTCAAGAATTTTATCCCACTACCGAAAAAGGAAAGGTTCAAGAAACGTTTAAGCAGAAAAAAATGTCAAAGTTCCCGGTTTGTTAGGCGATTTGCACTTGTGGGCTAAAAGGCGAAAGTTTCGTGACAACTGGCACTGGCAACTAAGATATTTATGTAAATGAATGCTTGCAAAAACGCTGATTGTCTTTTATTAAATATACTACTATAGGGTTGTTTAAAGAACACTTTCGAAATAACTCAATGAGAGAAACACGTCCGTTACAGTTCGCATCTGAAATTAAACTCAGCTTTATTCAAAGTCCTATTCAAACCATCTCCAAAGAGAGAAAGATATCGTTTAGTACAATACAAAAGTATTAGCGTTATACAGAGCCGACTGGTACACTACATCTTTCTTGAAGAAACATAATTGTTCCAAGCTGTTTTGGCCAGACCACGCTTCATGCCACTACGAAAAAATGGCTCAAGAACGGTATAATGCCAATAGTGTGCAAATCGTTTCCAAGGAGAAAAACCCTCCAAATTCGTCGGAACAGCGCCCAATTGAAAAATATTGGGCAATCGGAAAGAGACACCTCAAGAAAACTAAAAAAACAGTTGGAAGTGGAAAACAGTTCAAGGCAAATTGGCGTTCAGCATCAAATAAGGCGGATATATAACCCGTAACGCTGCTAGATCACTTTTTCGTGTTGCGTTACGGGGTATCAGATGTACCACCAAACCCTAGTCCGTAATAATTCAAACTAGGGAACATATTTGTTTTTTTTTTTGTAGTCAAAGGAACATGACTATGGTTCTGATGCATGGTCAGTATCGGAGTAATAGTTTGTTTTTTTTTGCAATGAACCTGATTTTGACTGATAAAGGGGCGCGCCTTTGCAGAGTTTTCTCACTTATCAAAGGGTTTAAATAGCGTAAGTTTTTAATAAAATTGGATTCATTTCCAACAAAACAAACAATGACAACTGTAACAACACCGAATATTTCATAATTTCGACAATTGATCAAAATACTGGTCGCAGTGGTTTAGGTCCCGAGCATAGAAAAAAAAGGTGGATATAACAGCGGTACAAACCTTCATGGACGGTGTGAAACGTTAAGCCCGACAGTTCGCATTTGGAAAATTGGAAGCCTTATCAAATAATTTCCCTGTGTTTTGTAGAACATGAGCTTCAGAAACCAACAAAGATTGACATGTATATAATAAGCTAATCAGTGTGCACTTAATCCAGTTTAACCAATTTTTGACCGTTCCACCCTTTAAGATGAGGAAATACTTCAAGAAATGGAGAATCAACAGCATCATGCTGAGACAGACTCTGACAGAAGAGAAATGCTCGAAGGGGAGTTCTTCGCCAACTTGAAGCGAACATCAGGAAAGTTGTGGTGAATTTATAGACTAGTTTAAGGCGAATTTCAGACAAGTTATGGGAAGGAATATTGCGCAAACTTCAGCCAAATTCAATGAATGTTTCTGACTATGTTTACTAACCCGAAAACACTATAATTGTTATATACTTCTTCATGCGCGGTCATGGTCTTCATATCTACAAGCGAGACAGTACATTTTAAGTAGTTTATTGATACGATGTAAATTGATGGAGATCCGAAGATCTAAAATGCAACAAGTGATAAGGTGAAAAGTTGTTTTTGGTTATCCAAAAACTTTCGAGAATAAAGGTCTCCATATCAACAAGCGAATCCAGTAATCTTGTGGTAGTTTATGGGCATGGTATGCATTATTGAAGGTCCAAAGACCTAAGCTGAAACAAGTGTTTAAGTGAAGAGATGGTCGAGTTTATACAAGAACTTTTAAAAGAGTTGTTGTTGGTTACGTGAATTTAAGCCTGAGGCTGGTTCGCCATTCCAGGGTTCCAACGGTGCCGACGAACTAAAGCGAAGCTCAGAAAAATCTTAATATGTGTTTTGAAGAAAAACCTAAATTTACGTATTAAGTCAGAAAAAAAAATTGCCAAAAACTTCAAAACACATCGAAAAGAATTCCAGAGACCTCTTCATGGAAGTTCGAGACACCCTCCAGAGAAGTTTGGGAGGAAATTCAGCAAAGGCCTAGAAGTGGCTCGAGAGAAGTTTATGGAGCGATTCCGCTAAGTTTGTGAAGAACTTTAGGGAAGTGCTTTGAAGAAGCTAGGGAAGAACTTCAAATATGTTACAGAAAAACTTTAGAAAATTTCGAAACGAATTTAAAGATCGTTTCAGCAAAGTTTGAAAAGAAATCTAGGGATCACTATGAAGAAACTCAGAAAAAAAAAACTTCAGATAAGTTTGTGATAAACTCTGGAGAAGCCAGAGAAGAGCTATAGAGAGTTTCATATAGGTTCGAGAAGAGTTTAACAAAAGATAAGATTTAGAGCAGTTCGGGGTGAACTTCAAAGAAACTCTGTGAGAACATTAAAGAGATTGGGTAGGAAATTAAAACACAGAACATACATCCAAGCCGGAGTGCCCTGGAGAACTGAAGTGTTGATTTCTGTAACTGCCATTCTAAAAATACAGCACGTTTCAGTTAGTTTTGGTGAATTTGATAGTCGTTGACTGTCTGTCAATTTTAGTTTGGTGAAATCTGGACTAGGCGGCGCTGTTTTTCCAACGTTTTGCTTTTAAAAATTTACACAAAAATCTGGAAGGAAAAAAAAATGTTCGAGCCTGGATGTCTGTTCTATGTGATTAAAAGAAGTTCAGTATAAACTTGAAAATAAATCGGAAAACTTTCAGAGAAATTCGGGTTGAACTTAAGTGCCGTTTGAGGAATACTCGTAAAGAATATCGGGAATGAGGTGAAAACTTCAGAGAAAATACAAACTTAAAGTTCCGGAGAAGTTCAGGAAATTTTTCAAGAGATGTCCGAACAGGGTTTAATAAGGTTTACAGAGACTGCGAGAAAATTCTAGAAGATCTAGAGATGATCTCCAGTTGAGAAATAAATTCGAGAAAAGCTTGATAGAAGTTCGAGAGAGTTACCAGCGATATTTAGAAAGAACCTAAGTGAAGTGAAGAAAGGAGTGTTTGGTTGGAAAGAAAGAAATTTCAGTACAAAGTTAAAAAATAACTCGGGAATGAAATCCGAGAAATTTGTCATGAACTTCAGAACACATCGCGAAGAATTCCAGAGAATGCTTCAGAGAAGTTCGAAACAACCTCCAGGAAAGAACTTCACAGCAGAAGTTTGATAGATGTTTAAGAAGAGTTTTAGCTAAGTTTGGGAAAAACATCAGAGAAGAAGCTCGGATAGAGCTAGAGATAAGTTCGAGATTGAGTTCAGAAAGATTTCCAGAGAAGGTCAGGAAGAAGTATAAGAGAGTTCCAGCGGAGTCATAAAAGAACTTAAAAAAAGCTGTGTAAGTACTTCAGAGATTGTTAATGGAATACATAAAGACATGTTTGGGAAGAATCTTTGAACCATATGAAAAAAAAATCTAGAGATGTTCGGAACGAAGTTTATAGAAACTTGGAAATTAAAAACATTCAGCTAAATTCGTACAACAAAAGTTGCTCAAGTTGCGCAAGGAGAACATCGGGGAAGTCCGGTGAGAAATTTGAAGAAATTTGGTAAGAACTTGGGAAAAGTCAGAGAGAAGCTATAGACAAACGTTGCAATGCATCCTACACGGCCGTTCGTCTTAACTCAAATCAGTCGAAACATAGTTTTGTCAAAAGTGGAGTAGCTTAAATTGGATGCATTTTGTTGAGAATGACAAGAAATCAATCCTTGATTCCTTCTTAGTGAACTTGAGTCAAATCCGCCTCAACTTTGAGTTTAGATGTAATTAACATTAATCGAATCTCTCCGTTGATTTTCTTTTTCGCTAATAACTTTGCTGCTAGATATTATCTTCCATAACTCTAAATCAAAACAGTTACATAGTCTTCCATGACTGCTGGAAAGCAAAGGATAAAATAATTGTTTGTCGTAGAGGCTATTGATGATCAAGTTCCTCTTAATTTAATGTTTTTAAAAGGTTTTTGTAAATAGGTAGGTACTTACTTTGTACAGATAGATCCATTTCTCGCATTTCTGTAAACCGATCGCGAAGCTCTTGAGGCAAATGCTCAATCACTGAAATGAAGAAAAAAAAATGCGCTCAATGAAATGTTTGACAGTCCACGGAAGAAACAAAGAACCTAAAATTGAGTATTTTTAACCTTAAAATTGAGTACTCTTGTTGAACTGGAGAGATGGGTAAATTTGAGTCTGCACATTATGTAAAGTTAACTCAATGTGTAAGTACTTCATTGACAACTCATTTTTGAGTAAAAATGGAAGTCGTTTGCATACTTTTATTATTTGACGTATATCAGATTTAAATACAAAAAAAACGAAAAAATTTCGCGGTACTAAACTAGCCGTTATTGTTAAAAATCGCGGAAATTATAAAATATACAAAATCAATAAAATAATCAAGAAAATGTATGTTTTTATTCTATCATCACGAGAAAAGCACTTTATTTTAAATGTTGTATAACATTTGCTAACAAACTGTGCGGAAAAATGCTCATTTTTTGGTTTTTGCAAGTTTTATTGCATTAGGTTAAATTTACCCACCATTAACATATGGCATATACTCAAATTTGGCTTGCCGCATGGAACTCCAGAGTTGGGTGAAATGAACTTAATTTTGGGTACTTTATTTCTACCGTGTGCTATAAATAGTCATTTCGGTCCAATGCGATTCATTTGCCGATAACTCGCTTAAGAAGCTGATTTTTAATCTGATACGTATGATGAAATTGTTGTACTTGATTCATTATCAGAAATTAGTCTCACAATGTATTGCTCTATCCTGAAAACCTAAGACGTGAGAACGAATTATCGGATAGACAGATCGATTTCATCAAACGATTGATAAAACGTGACCATTTGAATTTTGCGCCAACTCGAATTCGCGAACGCGCCCTTCGCGGACCGACGTTTCCCGTAAGGTTAGTATCCTTTTCGCCATCTGTCAAACTCTAAACAAAATCGAAAGCAGCAGCGGTCTACTCTCCCGAAACATTCCCTACAATTGCTTGGAAAACGGATTTATACTCACTTTCCAGATAATCCTCCAAGTACAGCATCTTTCGGCAGTGCTGAGGAACGCTCGCACACAGGACACAGGTGAGTAACTGATTTATTTATCACCGAAAACACGAATTACTTTTGCATCCACTTTTGCCCTCGCTTGGGTGTGTTTTGGTTGTTTGGGTACATCGTTGTTTGACGTTTCGCTTTGCTGTGTGCCTCATGCGATGATAGCTGTGAACGGGGTCCGCTGTTCGCCTCAGCGAGGGTGCATGTCTTCGCTGTTATACGAAATTGACCGTTTTTCTTCTGGTTTCAGCTTGAGAAATGCGCCGTCGCGAGATTCAGAACTTTACCCTCAAGTTGAGCGATCTCAAAGAGTACGAACTGGCCAAGCAGGAACGGCTGGCCCGAACCAACGATGAACGGTCCGGCGGCGGTGGGGGAGCAACGACCGCAACCACGGAAGGTGCGTCGGGACTGGCAGCAGATGTCGATCCGATGAAGACACCCGAAGTCACGATACTAACGGTGCCCAAGTTGGGCCTCGGCCCGAAAACGAAACAGGAAATTCGGGCCCGAATAGGATTTCCATCGGATTTACCTTAGAGTGCTAGAGGTTACGGGGGAAGGGTTTTGGAATAAAAAAATTTAATGTGGAATTATAAGGGCGTATCGATTCGATTGGTCCGAATCTGTCCACCGATGATGATCTAGTAGATCAACGAAATGTGACTAATCCATCAAATCAACAATATTATCTAAAAGAAGTCGTGGTGTGTTTAAATCAACCGCCTTAAACGATGCAATTGACTGATGTATTTTTCAATTCGAGCTGATTGAAATCAACACGTGAAGCAATATTTTCATCTCGCATAATCTACACGCTCATTCAGATTTACCAAAATTGAGTATCTTTTACCCATTTTTACAAAACAGGCTGAAACGTCAAATCATGGGAGCGCGCACTGGCCGCGGTCGTCATCCTGGATCTATCGGTTTATAAGTGACCCAGACAACCACAAGTCGTATAATAGTGTTCAAATAGTATTGTACATTCCTATATTTTTAGTCAAAATCGCAATTAATTGCGGCCTTTATCGTATTATGTTTAAGTTAAATCGTAATAAGTGCAAATTTTCGACTTCAATACGATGTGTCATTTATTCATCGTACTGCGTCACAAACTAAATCGGATATACATCGCTAACTTTTTTAAATCGAATTTGTTATAACATATTCAATCGCATACGATATCAAATCAACTCGTTTAAGCAAACAATGGAATTTGCACGTATATGGCCTCCACTTTTGCACGTATAAGCCATATTTTTGCATTCTATACGATTTGTTTACTTACATATAGGTTTTTATATCATAAAAACAACTTTCAATATACGCTCGAATAAAAAAATCTCATAGATTTACAATTGAATGTATTGTAACCATACAATAGAATCTATAGTATGTACAATTAAGCTTATTGTTCACAACAATAAGATGACAATAGGAGTTATTGTTACCACAATAGAATCTAATGTAAACTGAGGCATCGACAATAGAAAAAGGGGGTTGTTATGTATCTTAACTATAGAAAAAATCATTATTTTCCGAACAAATTTGAACCAACAACTATTAATTGTATTGTTTAAGCATATGGAATGAATTGTAGATCTATTGTAATAACAATATACATTTTTCCTTTATCTGATTCTTGAACAATAAAATTCATGGTCGGAAATAGATTTTAATGTTATTTTATATTAATGTATTGTAATTGTAAGGTTATTTTTATCAGGGCGTGCATTTTGGTTGTCTGGGGAGCCTATTCGTATTCGTACATGTAGTCCAAACTGTTAAACTTTGTTTTGGTGAGTGTTATTTACTAATGCTGTATTTTATTCTTTTAGCAACGCAAAACGATTTCGCTTCACTGTTTGTGGAGAATGACTTCACTGCATGATATGCCCCATAAAAACAGAATTAAAGTGGAAAAGGGCGCCACTATAGTTTAAATAAAGCAACGTTAACAAGCTTTTCATTGGCCATTGCTAAAGTATAATAACTGCGTGTACTATATATTAAAGCATATAGGTATAGTTAATGCACGAAGGAAGTATTTATCAATGTATAGTCAAGGCCAAGGATGGTTCCAATCGTGTCATAAATCATTCATTGCACGCTCTTCTTTGATTCAATAGACGCACACAATGAGAATTTCTGCTTCACCTCTCAACCCGAAAACTGATGGGCCAAGGTAAACATAGCGTGAACTTCGACGCCTGTTTATTGGATGCGTGTTCATCACTGCTTCATTTTCGTTTCCTAATTCGATTGAGTGCTAGTGCTCGAAGCTTCCGATCGGATCACTTGGTGATTTTGTGGTGCCGCGTTCAAAGCAAAAATGAATCGGAAGCCGAAAAGCACAGTGTAGTCAGTAAATACAGCGGAAAAACAAAAAATGTGTAGCAACTAAACACCAAACGATAATACCCAGGTAACCAATAAGCATTAAATACAGCACGTAAGTAGCCATATATGCGTCTTATCGACAAGCGATATAATGCATATAAGCATTATAGTCATCTTAAATGCTATTCAAAAGCAGGTTTTGGCCCGCTATATTATTGGCTAATTTAATGCTGGACCCCACCAAAAGACGACGCCTATGTCCACAATATGTCATTCATTGGTAGCATGAATTGGTAACGTTTGCAAATGACAGCTAGATGACAGCAGTTGAAATGTTGTTCTACTGCTGGGGAGCTTTGAGAATGCTGATTAAAAGCTTGATTGAAAATGCGATGCAAAAAAAAAAGACCTACCATAAATATATATTATTGATTTTATTCATTTTCCTTTTTTGCCTCTTATATATTTTTTCTTTTCCTGTACTGATGATGATGGACGTTTGCTTTTTGTTTAGACCCCCCATTTTTTCTTATGAACTTAAGTTCGCTGCAGTATTCCATTTCCTAGATGGGATTCGAACTACGAACTCTGCTTCGTAGTAGATATGTTTTTATTCCGCGCCTTTATCCTCTAACATATATGGAACGTAAGGGAACGGTTTAATATGTGCCCAATAGAAACTTCAATGTCGTCAGTAACGTTCTGTTCATATGGTGCTAAACATTCAAATAGGTTCTAACAGAGAATGAATGCACTTTTTTACTTTTCCTTTTATTAGTTTATCTTTAAATTTCACGCTATGTTTTTGGCACAGTACGCTAGCCGAAAATAATGTGTGTCTACTCCAAATGATTGATATCCTGTTATTTTTTAAATCCCTCCATAACAATTGAAAAAGAAAATAAACATGGAACGATTAGTCTTGAAAGTAAGATCTATTGAAATGATCCGGCCGAAATGTCAAAGCGCTACCAAGTGTCTTTATTATCCTGATATACACAACATCACAGCAGCTCGGGCTGTCAGATTATTTTTCTCGAGATTACGAAGTTTGTCAGTAGCAGAAAACTTATCGTTTCTGATGAGCAATCGATTCATCGTCCGGTAAGTTTCAATGCACGTATTCCTTTGTTTCTAAAAGTGGTCCTCAATAAGATTCTGGTTTAGGCGCTATGGCAAAACGTGTTTCAAAAAAGCAAACAGCAGCTGCGCTTTTCAATGCTCTCTGCGTAAACGCTGAAGATTCCTCCTCGACAACATCCTGTGACGCAACCACTCAAACCGAACAAGCTAAACAAGAGAGCTCTGCAGAAGCATTGAATTTATCTGATGCAAAGTTGAACAAAAGTTTGGCTTTGCTCGCCCACGCGAACGCAAAATACACGATGTAAACATGAATGCTATTCTATCGGAATCAAAAAAATACCAATGGATCCAGTGAAAGATTTACGCGAGTTGGATTTGCTGGAGGAAAACAGCAAGAAAGAAGAATTCGTGGCATCAGTAATTTCTTCGAATGGTCAGCTTCACGGTCGCCAGCGATACACTGGAAAAGGAGGATCGGTATGCCTGCAAATCATGGACTACTTTTTTGCTGGTCAGTTTCTGTTGGAATGTTCGTGGACTGGAACTGGAAGCAAATCTTCTGAACAGGAAGAAATGGTGCGGAAGATACCGTTCTGCAAATTTGAGGGCGTGATCAAACTATTTTATAACACTGTGCTTCAATCGGAACCAGAGTTTTCTGAGGATTAGTGTAAGTCGTTCTTGCATCGATGCCTGCGAAATGCGAGGCAGCGTTTTGACGAACTCGGTGGAACACGCAAACCTGCTGCACGTAAAAGAAAGCTTCGTGAATACAACAGGCAGGAAGTAGTGTATGAAGAAGTTATCGAGCAGAATGAGGGTACCGATCCAGTGCTGTTTTTACAGGATATGGAGCAGATGGAGCGAGCTAAAGAGGTCTGGAATATTAAGTACGCACAGTGATGTCAGTAAAAAGTGGAAAAAGTGATTGATATTTTCTATGAAAACTCGAATTTATTAAAATAAGTCTGATATAATTTTTTTGTTTTATTCAATAAAGTTCAAACTTGTTCACATATGGACTTTGAGATACCTAAAATTAAACTGAAGGTAAGGTATGCTGTAATGGCACAAATACTGTTTTGTTGTAGATGGGGATAGCAACAAGTTTACATAGGATTTCTTTCAATGAATAAAACTTGGGTTATTCAAAACTATTGTCAGCGAAACTGCATAATACGTTCAAGTCGAGGGACAGCAACGGAATTTCAAACTGTGCCTCAGTGGTTTTTAGTTCTTTTCCGAACACTCCATCAATATTTGCATTAATCTTTGCAGTTATTTTTGTATTGCTTGTGAGACCACATATCAGGAAAACTATTATGCAACGTGATATTGTCTGACAGCGTGATTCGAGAGAATTTGGTTTTATCTTCTGTACTGGGATGCTCTAACAAAGGATAGTTTTGCAGCTTCTTCCTATCATGACTTTTCCGTTGTTTCTCGGTAATTCGATTCACAATTTGATTGAGTGGAAGGTGACCAGACCGTACTAGCTTCTTTATCTGAAAAAGATGGTTTTCAAAGGGATACGATGAAATTGTGTACAACGGGCCAAATCGACGCACTTCCTCTACGACATGAATAAGATTGTGTTGGTTACTTGAAACTGATACGAATAATTTTTCATAGTTTTTAACAAAATTCTCAAACAGAATTGCTGCTACAGGCAAATAGATCCTATAAAAATCACTTGAGCAAATTGTTGCAGCACAGAATAAGTTGGCGAAGTTTTCATAATGTTGCTTATCGATGAATTCAGGTAAGATCGCAATCCCAATGTAGTTAAAAAAAAATGCGCATTCTGAAGCTTTCCAATGACTTAAATGTTGTAATCCACGACCTTTACGATGGATTTCAAGTGGTAGTTTAAGGGTACTGAGAATCTTGTCAATGGTAGATACCGTTTCCATTGATCACTTCTGATGGTGCAAGTGGCCATCTCTGAGTATCGTGAGCAACTTTTTGGTTATTCCTAAGTGCAGCAAATCTAATGAATCACTAACGGTTACATCTTCTAACATATCCATGGGTAATCGCAAGAGGGGTGTTCCCACGAAAACGATTTTCAACTTTGCGTTCTCGCGAGTCTTATATGTTTGATGATGTCCGTCATATATCCTATCACGTCATATATCCTAACCCGCAATCCGTTCGTTTTGGTGCCATAGTGGTAGGATATACATTCATGCGCAACTCTCTTAGATGTTTTCCAACGATGGTGCATTTTAAGCAACCATGAAACGAGTTGAAATTTGCTGTACCTAAAGTATTTCAAAAATTATAATGCGCTATTGAAAAATACATTCAAATCGACTGGTATATACCTTTTATGAACGCCCTTGCTGGCGAGTCACAGATGAAAGCTCTTAGTTCGATAGTCAGTTTATATTCGTTAATAACGATTCAGTATTCAAAATCGGTAATGGCTCGTCAACAAATGGTGTCAAATACTCTTCTACGCGCTTTGGTTTTACTTTACCATGGAAAATCCCAATGATCATAGGTGGAAGTTTAGGTTCCTCATGTACATTAAACAATATTGGCCAAACCTGATCGGTGCCGTTATTGAACAATGGTAAACCATCAGTGTTGACGTTGATCGAAATACAACGGGGTCCTGCAAGGTCAGAAAAAGCCTCACGAAGGCATTTTTCTGAAGAAAAAATCATTTCTTGCGAATTTTCAAAAAAATTATAGGGCAGCTTACCTAGCCCTTGATGCCAATACTGACCACCTTCAATTTCGCAAACATTAGTAGGTTCTCGAGGAGTTACAAGCAGTCTTCTGGGATCTTCAGGGAGCATGCGATCATATCTTGACAACCATGTATCTAGTGCAGTGCAGTGCAGAATGAGTGATCTTGAAATCCAAACTCCAACTTTGTAGAAATAATGTTAAATCTGGTTCATCATCTGTTTCATCATCCTCGCTTACTCCTTCATCAGGACTATAATAGTTCTCACTTAAGGTGATTGAATCATCTTCATTCAACTTCTGCAGGCCATCTATCATCGAAGGAAGCAATGCATCACGAGCTTCTTGAGATTGTGAAGAAGTGGAACATGACTGTTTCTTGAAATCAGCTGAAGGACTTCTGTTTTGCCTTGAAGTCGCGGTTTTTTCTGAAGGTTTCAGCTGTTCATCGCATCTGTGTAGATCTACGGAGAAACGTATTTTTTCACATTTCGCTTATATGTACCACTTTTCACAAAAAATTTCCAATATTTAGATTTATTCATATTTGTAAACAATTAATGTTCGGACAATTATCAATATGTAAACAACTTTGACTAAGCAGTTTTAGTGCGTTCTTCTAAGCATAAAAAATGCAGATATCAGACAGCTAACACTACGGTGCTATTATACAACAGCTATGCATTCGTTCTGCCAATGTACAGCAAGAAGCATCGTAAATGCAAGTATGATGCAGATATAGTGCATATTTCAATGCTTATTGGTTACCTGGGTACTGTTTACACTACAAGATAGAGCAGAAATAAGAGAGAATCATTTTGGACCATTTTCTTCATCGGCTTTTTCTTCCATAAATAACTCTTAAAATACATTTTCTGTTGGCCATAGAATAAAATCTCTTCTATAAACTAACTGACAAAATGTGAACAAATTTTGTTTGCATAATAGCCGTGGTAATCGAAAAAGAACGATGATTAAGAGCCGAAATTGTTAAAATAAGACAATTCTTCAATGCATTCATGATGTGCACTTAAATCATTATTTCACGCATATTGCTAAAAAAAGTCAGGGATGCACATTCGCTGAGTTACAGTTGAATTACTGTAATACGTTAATGCTTGTGGTTACTTGCGGAATTCATCAGAACCCAACATAATTTGACCAAAAATTATCCCATCACTACCCACTGTACATCAAACTGTTATACAATCTCTGTTACACATTGCTACCTGTCGAGTGGTGTGCGTGCAATTACTCATCCCACCCCCTTAGAAACCAAACGACTCGAATGTCCTGTCCTGTCAATCGGTGGAAATACAAACAAAAAAGACACCAAAGGATAACACGCATCACCGTGGAGGAAAAATTTTCGCTTTCGTCAACGGCGTCGTCGGGGGAAAGTTAACATTAATTCGCTTTTCGTTTCGCATTAATTTCGACGCGCTCCTTTCGATGTAAGTGCAGTGTGCTTTAACGGCGGGGAATTAGACGGACCAGAACCAGGACGATTCGATGTCGCTCAAGCAACAGCAGCAGCACCAAGCCCTGCTGAGTCCGGAAGTGGGCGGCGTCGGTAGTGCAAGTGCAATGGAAAAACTGCTGGAAGCTCAGCAACAACAGTTGGATGACATAACGAGCGAATCGTCCTTCCTGGAGTTTCTCCGGAACGAGCAGAACTGTCTGACGGGTTTCTCGGGCGGAAACGGTTCCGGCGGGTGCGGGGAGGACGTTGATGTGGATCGAATTTTCGAGCAGGTTAGCCAGTTGGCTGGGGCTGGAGAGGATGGGAAAAGTGTTGAAGAAATTCTGAGGGAAGCGGAACAGCTGATCCGAAAGCAGCATCCCCTTTTCGGCGGAAACGGTGCCACAGAAGACAACGGTGGTGCTGGCGATGGGATAAGGGACGTGCAACGTGCCATGGGTGGGCTGAGGGATATTTCCTGCGAATCGACGCCGATGGAAATGCGGACCGGTGTGCTTGAGGAGTTCGAGGCAATCGCTCGGAGGGACGAGGAAAGCAGGGCCTTTGTCAAGGTTAGTGTTGGTTTGTTTTCATTTCAGTAATTTATTTTTCGAATCGACTTAGTTCTAAAAGAGAGAGCAACAGATGACCTATTTCAGCTTGGAAATGGCTTTGGCCACGGTATCGACAAATATGAACGCTTCCCGTCCGGTGGGTTGAATCTGGCTGGCCGGTAGAACGAATCCGTTTCGTCCACTATCGCGCAGTTCAACCGTGTAGGCATACTTGATTTTCATTTCACCGCGAGCCCAATCGTCCGAACCACCGGAGGCCGGGTACAGTGTATTTCCGGATGGCCCCACCGTGTAGGAAGATCCCTCCGTTTGGAGCATTTTCTGAAAGGTTGAACAATGGTATATTTGTACATTGAAAAAGGATTTTTTGATATGAATCTCACCTTAGCAGCATCATCTCCAACTCGCTTGAGATCTTGGTGATCTGGTGGCACGGAACGATCGTAGCCCCACGGATACAAGATGTACTGTCCATAGCTGTGGAATGTCAGGAATCCTTTCCAATTGGCCGCTGAACTTTGCATGAAATTGTACACCGCTTTCGTTTCCGGCTCGGAAAACGGTCCACTTCCGGCAAAGATGTCCGAGCAGGGTTGCTTGGACGAGCCCTGGCCGCCCCATTTGTAGCCATAGTTGCGATTCAAATCCACTCCGGCGCACGGTCCGTACAGCGAACTGCGACGATTTTTCCGCCACAGTCTATCGTTCTGGTGGGTGTATTCGTATCCGTCCGGATTGTGCACCGGAAGGACGTACCAGTCTATGTTTCGAATGTAGTCCGGTTGGTCGTCCCAATCCTCTACCATGTTGTTCACGATGAAGGTCACCGTGGCCGGACTGATCCACTCCCGAGCGTGAATTCCTCCGTCGATCCAGACAGCGCCATTCGAGGGATTTCCGTTGGAGATGCGGAGCACCTTGAGGTCCCGACCTTGGACGGATTTCCCAATGCTCTGGGTGCTACAGATGTCCGGATAGGTCTTGGACAGGTAGTCCATCCACTCGTGAATGTCCGCCAGTCGGTGGTACGCCGTCCAGGTCATACGGTGGCCTGTGGATGGAGGGGGAAGGTGGGAAATTTGTTTCAGTCGCCATATATAGGAACCAGCGCAAAGTGCGAGCATATCAAGTGATCGGGAAGTGGGGGTGTGTCTAATTGCACACACCGGCTGCAATTGTTGGCGCTCGTGTAAAGGCGAGAGTGGGAGGGGAGGTACTTAAATTATCCTTCGTCGAAGAGTATTGATAAAACAACACGAACAAAACAAAAAGTTCCGTCTCGCCATCCGCTCGAGTCGGTTGGCGTGAAATTAATTACAATTCTGCCGCGCTCGCTATCGATTGTGCAGAACGATTCCTGCATTCGGAAAATTAGTTGTGATGAAGACGGGCGGAAGGAATAAACGCAGTAATTGCTTTAATTGTGCCGTTGCCTTCGGGTTTGGATTTCCATACCGATTCGAATCCATCCAGAAAGGAACACGCGATTAGAAATTGTAAATCACGCATCCCTTCCAGTGGTCTAAAGGGTGGATGATGGATTGGTTCGAGGTGAGTTGGTTCTGCACTTCGGGTGTTTAGGTTATCTCGCCACCCCGGAAATTAACTTTTAGTGAAGAGTTGGGCAGTTGAGTCTTTCTTTTCTAATTTCTTGCATGATTTGCATGAAGCACGCGATGTTTGTTGTTAGTAATAGCACGGTTTACGTTTTTAGCCTGGCAGTCCGTTCAAGGATACCACGTTTGGAAGGTCAGGAGTATAGTCACTAGATTCGGTCTGCGGAACAACGCGGGAGTCAATATGACGTCACTGCGAGCAATCAATATCTCGGTAATTCGTGTTCATGGCCTAAAGCCATTTGTAAATAACGACTTTGAATATCGATTTCTCTTGAATCTTAAATCACTCTCGTGAAAGTATAGCGCATTTGGTTGAAGAATGTTAGTTCTCATACGGAGCAGCAGGATATAGTGGGATTCTCGTGATTCGTGAGAATCAACGTTCAAAGTCATCGTTCAGAAATGGGCCATGAACTTGTTATGGATATGCTCGATTAACTTCGATTCGTTGGCTCCGTGTTATCGCAGTAATCTGGTGACTATAGTAGTAATCGGTTCAGTGATTATGATTGGATGCTACTTGAAAGTTAGCGAAATGAATTCACGGCACGCAATTATCCTGAGGCGTTAGCCGTTTTGAGTATTTGTTTGTTTGGAATACTTTGACCAATGTTTTGAAAGCTTGCGATTTCTCGAGGTTTTGGACTGTTCAGGTGAAGTTTATACCAAATATTATTAGGGTGTAACCCCTTTCTTTGCCCTCGCTTATTAAATTCCCGATAGTGCAAAAAAAAAGAAGAAGAATAAACAAATCAAAACACATTACGGTCGCAAATGTACGCCGCGATTTCTGTTTCGTCTCGATTCCAAAAATTTCAGCTCAAATAAAAACATTTATGGTCCTTCGCGGACGGGGCACTAAAAGTAACTAGTAGAAGATGGAAGAGTGCGACGTAATTCACTCGTCCAGAAGATGAAATGGGGGTTCGAGACAGCGAAGAAAGTGGTGGCTCGTAATGCGCAGATTTGTGAGGTTAGGAAGCGCGTCGATCGACTAAACTGACTGGAAGATGCTCTTTCTATAGTTCAAGGAGACGTTTAAGCCCGGACAACGGATTTGGAAGCCATCGTGTCGGTATTCAATTAACGCACCGAATAGATACTACGAGACCAAAGCGATCTACATACAGTTATATGATCAATCCGTCGCAGGTGAAGATGCGAATGCAGATCTCGTGCAATGCTAGCGTTGTTGGAGGCACACAGGGTGCTTATGTCGCATCAGACTGTAGTTTCAACCCAAACGAGCGCATTAACTACCCAGCTCGGTTACGCACGACTACACCCAACCGGCAGCCGTGTTCCTGCTGATGGAGTGCAAAATTTAAACCAAATGCTGTACGTTCATCTTCCATCAATAAACATTCCCACGTTCAAGGGCAACCGTAAGGAGTGCCGGTCATTCCAGGATCTTTTCGTAAGTATCCACAATAAGGAATCATTGCGGCTTTCATAGAGGCTCCAGTATCTTCTCTCATGCCTGGACGGTGAGGTTAAGAACTTGGTTAGCTCGTTTGCAATTACGGACGCGAACTACCCGAGTAACCAATACGCAGTTCCAATGCGTCTTCACGGCAGCCTATCAAGCAATCAAGCAAATAAATGCCGCTTTTGGCCCAATATACGGCTTCTTTACTGCAATGCTATTTTGCATTTCAAATGCTTATTACAGGCTACACGCATTTAAATAGCATTTGAAAATCAACTTAACAACAGATAGCATTCGCGATGCTGATATAATGCTAATATAAAGCTTGTAGCATCTGAAATGCAGATTAAGGGTTGATTTACTGCATATTCTATACTTATTGGTTACCTGAGTATGCACAAGTTTGCGACAAGCTTCTTGAGCGGTATGACCAATACAAATACACCGTCTTTTCGAATTCCTTGTGCATTCCGCTGTGCATTTAAGGAATCCAACCAATGAGGCAGATGAGTGCTATGGGTCCAAATTACGAAACGCGAGAACCATGGCTCATATACATTATCTTGAAAATGATCGACAAGAAATCGCGCTCGCAATGGGCAGCAAAACTCGGTGATTTGCATAATCCAACGTTCCAGCAGTTCCTAAAGGTCCTTGATAACCGTTTTGACACTCTCGAGACCTATTCCTTAGAATGCAAAATTCAGAATCTATGAAAAAGTGAGATACGAAAGGATCAAGTGAACATTTCGCCCCAGCTGTGCCCCCTGTGCTCTTCCGAACATCAAATCTTCCGGCGCGAATCGTCGCTGATTGTACACTGAACCCAAACATCATCCCAAGATCGTCTGAAAAGTAATTTGATTGCGCCCTTTAACGAAAAGCATCCGGATATCGGATGATTGTCTTATGGTTAGATCCGTATGACTATCATCCATGTTTCGTAACGGGTGTCCACTAAAAAATGAGAATGATTTCAATACTTTTCCATCAGAACAAAAACGGCCGCATAGAAATGTCACTTTAGATGAATGAATCGTTGCACTCTCCAGAAAATTTTCATACACTCTTATTTCACTCTAACATGTTCAGTCGTGTTCAGCATGCCGTCGAAACAGGAAGAACTGCGCGCGCGCGTTTTACAATTCTTTCAAGCGAACAAAGATCGTAGAAAAAAATACACGGTGGACCATTTTTGTCGTGAAAAAGTTCCGGTATCCACCGTATACCGTATCCCTGGCATGCATGAGAGTAACCCGGAAGAAAGGTTGCGGCCGTCAGCGAAAATAATGAATGAGAAAACGCTCCGCTCGCTGCGCAGCATGTTCAACAACAAGGATTCGGTAAGTCAACGGGAAGCAGCCCGAAAGTTCCATTGTTCGAAGTCACTCATCTGCAAGACGCTAAAGAAAAAGAAGGAATAGTGTGTAGAAAGAAACCAGATCCCAAGTACACTGATGAGCAGATTCAAACCGTGAAATCCCAATGCCGCTGGATGACTCGGAATTACGGCGGAAAATCTTTCGTTCTGGACGACGAAAGCTACTTTCCTCTTTCGAAGTCTCAGATACCGGGAAACGACCGATTCTACACTAAGGACAAATCTACTACTCCTCAAAAGTAATGTATAAGTTCAAGCACAAATTTGAATCGAAGGTTATGTTATACATCGTAATATCCGATAAGGGTATTTCGAAGCCGTGGTTCAAACCAAGCGGTTTGGCCATCAACCAGGAGGTGTACCAAAGAGAGTGTTTGCAGAAAATACTCATCCCATTTCTTAAACAACATCACTCGGATGGCAAATACGTGTTTGGCCGGACAAGGCATCATCGCACTACGCAAAAAAACGCTAACGTTTTTGGAGAGCCAAAATATACCATATGTCCCAAAGACCGGAATCCGACAAATTTGCCACAGTGCCGTCCTATCGAGGATTTCTTCGGTCTTTGAGCTCCATGGTATACAAGGATAATTGAAGGCCAAGAACGCCAAGCAACTTACCAACAGGATCAAAGCTGCATCCGAAAAATCGATGTGGCTGCCGTCCAACGGTCATGTTCCAACATAACGACTAAGCTGCGCACTGGCGGACCACGGACCATATGACAATATTCACTAAACTTAGTTTGAAGATTTAAGTTGACCCTTTTAATAAAATAAATCAGTTTGAACAAAACTTCACTGGTATTTTTTTCCTGACCCATTCTTTTCGTTCTCATTATTTAGTGGACACCCGTTATGACAATCAACCAAATTTAATATGATGTTTGTTTCAAAACTGTGTACCAGATCATTAGCAATTTATGACGAATTTGAAACAATTCAACGGCTTAATATCATTTCACATTATACTTCCTCAACCGTTGAACTTAAATTGCAACGGGAGCACAAAAATTGAAAGAGTCTGGAAATACATTCCGTGACTCCGTGGGAGACTTCTTCTTCTTCTATTATTTTTGAGAGGGACTTTAACCCTTCGGGTTCCGTGGGAGACGACCAGGTTTCGTTCCTTTATTCGTGATGATACCAGTTCTGATAGCGATTGATAGGTTTTTACCGAATGATGAAAATGGAATGTTTATCATCCTCGTTTCAAATGATTTGCGTTATAGGGCTTTTCCAATGCAATACGCATTCCACTTTGCTATGACGATTTTTCATACAGTTTGAACGGGAGTTAGTTGTACAACATTAGAAGAATAATGATCTGAAAATCGTCCTCCGCCTGCATATATCATTCGAAAATGTGATTTCAATGTTTCGGTATCAAGCGACGGAGGATTCATTCGATATAAGGAGGATGTTTGGATTCAGTGTAGGGAGTTAGTGCAGAAGGCAAGACTGTGTTTCAACAGCCCCAGGCCGTCACACTCAGGGAAGAAATGTTCATCGAAGTCATCGTGCAAGAATATTGAATGCAACCATCATACCTTCCTCTGCCAACAGGGTGACAGCCAAGCAGTGCAGAAACTGACAGTCTCATTGGCAAGCAGTTCACCGGCCTCCAAGCTGCCGGCAGAAGAAGGTCACTTAACGGATGAGGCTTTGAGGTTCAAGGCGGCTGTCTCGTCACCAGGATTTCCGACCAAAGTCGCGGTGCTACCAACAGCACTCGTCAAAATTCGGTGATTATTTTCACATAGCAAGAGCCATGATCGACTCATGTTCTGGTGCGTCGCTAAACAGCGAAACTTATTACAAGTACAGCAAATTTCTGGAAACCAGGGGAAATTGACATCATTCTTGAAGTAGAGTTGTTTTTGCCTATGTTCCGAATGGACCAAGTCACCGATGAAGCTGGATTGCCAATAGCACAGAACTCGGTCTTCGGTTAACCGAGCTCTTTGCGATTGGCAATCCAGCTTCATCGGTGACTTGGCCCATTCGGAACATAGGCACAAACAAATCTACTTCGAGAGCTGAACGATTTGAAAGTGAGGCTGGTAAACACTTCATACCACCCTTATTTTTAAAACCGGTGTCAATATCGAAAAATCGGTGCGAATGTTTTGGGAGACCGAAGAAATACCTGCACGAAAGGTGCTCATAGCAACTCAACTCTCACGCCAAGTTGGTGAAATTCAAGCTGAACAATGCATTAGGTCCTAAGTAACATTGAGAGATTCTCTTCGTCGACTTCCTCTTTGGTTAATAGCTTGTCTATTAAAAAATTTGGTGATGTTTTCGACGTATTGAATCCTTAATCACAGTTTATACTACCGTACTGTGTGTTGAAAATACTTAACATGATTTTACATAGCCGTAGGAACGCAAAGAGAAAGTAGACAAAGGGAGTCTCCCAATGTTACTTAGGACCTAATGCATTGTTTTGCTTGAATTGTTGAATGTGGCTAAATCAACTGTTACCAACGTATTAAAAGTGTTCGGTGTACGTTTGTCAACAGCCAGGAAAGCTGGATCGGGGGGAAATCGAAAGCCGGAGGCTATAGCGACGACAATTAGAGTTGCCCGTTGTTTCGAGTGGAACCCCAACCTCTCCGTCCGAGATGTCGCAAAGAAGCAGGGCGTGGCGCCTTCAACCGTGGATAGACCTAAAAAACGAGGTGGACTGTCGACTTATAAGAATGTGGTGACTCCAAATTGCAAAAATAAACAAAACACGTCGGCCAAAGCACGATCGCGAAAATTGTACACGACGATGCTGACGAAGTTTGATTGCGTGGTACTGGACGATGAAACTTACGTCAAGGCAGACTTTAAACAGCTTCCCAGACATGAAATTTTACTCGGCAATCGGACGGGGTGAGGTGGCAGATATTTTCAAGCACATTAAACTGTCAAAGTTCGCGAAGCAATATCTGGTGTGGCAGGCCATCGGTATCTGTGGCTTGAAAAGCAACGTTTACATTGCAACCGGAACCGTCAACCAGGAAAGTTATCCTAACGAGGGCCTACAAAAATGTCTACTGCCTTTCCTGAAGTGACACAATTGTTCCGTTCTATTTTGGCCGGATTTGGCAACTTGCCATTACGGAAAGAAAAAGCCATGGAGTGGTATGCTACCAACAACGTTCAAGTGATGCCCAAGGACAAGAACCCTCCCAACACGCCAAAGCTCCGCCCAATCGAACAATATTGGGCCATCGTCAAGCGGAACCTTAAGAAGACTTAAAAAGCTGCTGTGAGCGAGAAACAGTTCAAGGTAAACTGGCGTTCTGCGGCGAATAAAGTGGACAAGGAGACTGTACAAAATCTTATGGCAGGTGTTAAACGAAAGACCCGGCAATTCGCATTCGGTAAAAAGAAAGCTTAGCTGAATATTTCTTCTGTATTATGTATTATGATGTATTATGATAATATCAGAAGATCAGACAATATGATCCTAAGCATTAATTATTAACCTCAAATAACAGGAAGAAACACGAAATAGGTAGTGATTTCAGAACATCTTTAAACGGAATAAATTCAATATCAATTCTGGCAACAACTCTAGCAGGTAGGAGACAGAGAACCAACAGATGATGCTTGGGACTATTTTATTGTATTGTCCATCACTGCAACTGGCCTGAACCCGTTGGTAATAGCGGGGGACTTCAACGCTTAGGCACTCGAGTGGGGGAGCCGCCTTACCAACCCTAGGGGCCAGATTTTTCTGGAGGCCTTGGCTAGGTTCAATGTGGACCTAGCCAACGTAGGTACCAAGAGTACCTACCATAGAAACGGAGCGGAATCGATCATCGATATAACATTTAGCAATCCTGGGCTGCTTAGCAATTGGAGGGTGGATGATGACTACACCCATAGGAAGGAGGAGCATCCACTCTATTCGCCCGCAGATGAAGGACGTCCTACTTTGATGTAGAGACTTTTAAAGAGGCGCACCCAGGAACCTTGCAACGAGCAACTCGTTATGAAAGTCGAGGAGGCCGGGAGAATCGAGCATAGAGGAGCGCTAGTAGCCGCGAAGGCCGCACTAAAGAGCGAAATAAAGACCAGCAAGCGAGCCTGCTTCGAGGGTCTGTGTTAGAAAGCCAATACGAATCCGTGGGGTAACGCCTACCGGGTAGTAATGACCAAAACCAGAGGATCGGCGGCTCCAACCGAGCGTTCATCAGAGCTGCTGCAGGTGATCGTTGGGGGACTCTTTCCGAGCCACGACCCGGAGTCCATGCCCCCCCCCGCCGCCGTAGATTTGTCGCATGACCAGCGTTCCGGTATCCCAGACCTTAACGCTGTCATAGCTACGAAGGAGTGGACGGCACAGCCGAACACCCAAAACCACATGGGCATTGGCAACTCATTGCGATAGCAAAGTCGCTAAAGGTGAACAAAGCGCCGGGACCGGATGGTATGCCGAAGCTGGCCATCAACACGGCTATCCTGCTGGATCCTGAAATTTTCAGGGTGATGATGCAAAAGTGTCTGGACGAGGGCGTCTTCCCGGAGGCCTGGAAAATTCAGACCCTTGTGTTGCTACCAAAGGCAGGGAAACCACCAGGAGATCCATCGGCATATAGACCTATATGTCTGTTGGATACAGCGGGTAAGGTGCTCGAGAGGGTAATCCTCAACAGACTGACAACGTACACGGAGGGTACAGGCGGTCTGTCTAATAATCAGTTTGGCTTCCGCAAAGGGAAGTCGACGGTGGATGCTATCCTGTCCGTCACCAAGACGGCTGAAGTGGCAATCCAGTGCAAGAGGCGAGGAGTACGATACTGTGCAGTGGTCACCCTTGACGAGAGAAATGTACTGGTATACAATACACAGGCAGGCCTGTTCGATCCTGGGTCCGGTGTTATGGAACACGATGTACGATGAGGCACTGTGGCTTGAGTTCCCGAGCGGGGTGAAGATAGTCGGGTTCGCGGACGACATCACCCTGGAGATATGTGGTGAATCCATCGAAGAGGTGTCGAGTTAACGGCCTGGTACTCCATCGGCATTGTGGGGAGATGGATGAGCTCCAGGCAGTTGGAGCTAGTCCACCATAAGACTGAGGTCACGGTGGTGAATAATTGCAAATCGGAGCAGAGGTATTCGGACGACCACCAGAGCCGCATCCATGGTTAAGTGGCAAAGGGAATGGAACAACTCCACCAAAGGTCGGTGGACCCACCGACTAATTCCGGAATTAACCGGGTGGGTTCGTAGGCGACATGGTGAAGTGAACTTTCACTTAATGCAGATATTGTCTGGCCACGGCTGTTTTAGACAATACCTGCACAAATATGGGCATGCACAGTCCTCCGCATGCAGCGAGTGCGCGGGAGTAGAGGAAACTGCGGAACATGTGTTCTTCTTCGCGTGATCCGCCATGATTGCCATAAGCGGTCACGACTCCGAATAATTTGGTCCAGAGGATGTGCCAGGACCGGGACATCTGGGACGTGGTATGCGTAGCAGCCTCCCAGATCGTCCTCGATCTCCAACAAAAATGGCGGAACGACCACCTAACTACTAAAGCCCTAAGTAGTTAGACATAGTCGGTGCCTAACAAGCACAACAGCCCCCACCCCGAAGTAATGCCGAAAGGTGGTTCCGGAGAGGGACCAGGGCTTAAGGCACGACTGGGTTTTTAGTGGTTCGAGGAGTTGGCACCCTCATCCCCACACCCTGAGTTCTTCAGGTGTCTGGTTGCAGATTTTCCATCCCTCAAAAAAAACATAGTATAGAGGGTAGGTTGAGTTCCTTGTAGTTCCTAATTGGGCATAGCGGATTAGTGGCAGGCGGTACATAACAAATATCTCATAAAATGATTCAGTATTGCACAAATCCAATAGCTAAATAACTTGTTGAAGTTGACTTTTTTGCAATCGCTGCTTACTGGCACGTGATGATTTCCCTATCACAGTCATCATTCACTTATAACTAGTTGTTTAATGCTGGTAATGTTCTCTTCAAATTCCAATCAGAGTTTGAAAGTGTTGCTTACGTTCAAGTGCCTTGGATAGAATCCCTACCATTCGATAGGAATCAAATAATTTTGAGTAAGTCTAAGTGAAATGTCGCAGCATTTGGCTGCAAAGTATGTGGTTCCATAACTATCTTCTACGCCTTAAATACAATGGCCCTCTCAAAAATCGTAGAAACTGCAACCGGGACGTATCATCATTAAAACTGAGAGGCCCTTTTCAGGGCCACCAAATGCTGTCTAAAGATTTTACAATAGAATTTTCTTACATATTTACTTCCTAATGCCGCTCTAACTTTCCCTTAGCACTATTTCGACCTAGACGTTTGGCGGCAATAATAGACTTTGAGTTCTCGAACAGACCACAACCAGGATAATGATCTCCAGGTGGTCAATCATATCAACAGGATATGCTCTTATGGTGTATTCTTGCTCCACCATCTCGGAAAGCAAACAGTTCCAGCAGCAAGGTTTTGAAGAAGAAAACGTATAGCACCACATCTACCGAGTGCTGGAGCATTTTAACCTAATACTGTATTGTATTATGAACAATTTCGTAGCTTCTCAACTGACTCGAATCAATTTGCGGATGGCCCTGACGTCTCTGGAAATTCAAACCACCGCTCGATCCTGCTGCCGGAAGAGCTAGCCAAACACGCGGATTCCGAGCAAACCGACGCCGTAGCCAAGTAAACCAGCTTCATGACGAAATGAGGTGGTGCAGTAACTGTTCCCTTGAACCCAAAATTGCTATACGAACCAAGATTGAGTACGATTGACTCAAATCTGTCGAAATCCATCGATCGGATTCCAGCCAATGTTGACTGTTTGTCATCTTACTACTGTCAACTATCTTTACTCACTTTTGAGTAGCCAAACGCCTGATTGATTTGAGTCAATTTTGGATTGTGTGTATGTAGTGGCAGGGTTATTACCAAATTTAGTTTGCATCTTGCTGTAATCTTGCGTTCAATGCTCTTAGAGAAAAGCAGTTTTGTTTTCATAGTCCTCACAGAACATCAAGTGAAATACTCATTTTGCTATCAACAGAAAAAAATGTACAGTAAATGGACTTTTTAGTTTGCTCTCACTGATAGTAGGATCGCTTTCAATTTTGCTGTCAGGTATACATATTTCAAGCTGAATAATGCATTACGTTCTTAGTAACATTGAGAGATTCTCTTCGTCGACTTTCGTTTTCGTAATAGTTTGTCTATTAAACGATGTGCTGACGGATCCTTAATTCTCGAGTACTTTTTCAAAAGGACGTAAGTAACAAAATGTAAACAAACGCGTTGTTCATGGTGTGCGGTATGAATACTCCTCCAATAGAGATGTTAGACGTGCTCTATAGAACCCGAGCATCATTCGGCTTCGCACACGAGCTGTGCCAACGACCGAACCACTGAACGCTCTCACGACAAGCAACGACGAAAGCACGTCACGAACGACTCTCGTCCTCTTCCTCATCGACCCGTCATAGCGAGTGGACGCTTGGGTAAGTAGCTGGCAAGCTCTGCAACAGGATGCCATTTACCAACAGATCGGAAACTCCACATTGGCGATTCTGCCAGGTCATTCTTTGGACAAATACAACCGGCCTCAAATCTGTTAAGCCGCACAAAAAAAAAAGGAAAAAAAGTGTAATTTTGGTTTGTGGCTGAAAACGCCGCAAGGTGCGTCTAGAAGACCACCGGAGCTTTTATGGACAGTTTTTTTTCGTGTTCGGAAAATTTCTGGTTTGTGACTGAAAACGCCACAAGGTGTGTCTGGAAGACCACCGGAGCTTTAATTGAAAGCAAATCGTGTTCGGGAAATTTCTGGTTTATCGCTGAAAATGTTACAAAGTGTGTCTGGAAGACCACTTGAGCTTCGGTAGAAAGCATTTCGTTGTCGCACATGAAAAAATGTGCTAAGTTCTGGTTTGTGGCTAAACGCTGCAAGGTGCGTCTGGAAGACCACTGGAGTAAAAAAAAAAAAAAACCCTGACTTGATATAACACGTGTGTCTTTTTGAAAGACAAAAGAAGCATGTACAGATTCGATTTGTGGCTCGTAATGCGTCTGAATTTATCTGCTTTTTTGCTACGAAGGCTCAAACAATGATAGAAAGAAAGGGTTCAAAGAAGATATTTTGTTTTTAAAAATATGTTTAAGTTATGTTGCTTTCCCGGTTTTAAACAATTGTATCTTTTTTTTTCATGATTTTCAGAGATTTTTACAATATGTCTAACGGCGGAAAATATGTGTTGGCTCCGGTCGACAATAACGGCTTGGACGAAAACGAAATGGATGAAGAACGGAGCGAAGAAGGTTCCGTTGAGTTCGACAATATCGAAGTGGCTGCCCATGAAACAGTGGAAACGGATGATTTAGGATCGGGGGAAACCGATAATGTAGTTGCACCGCTTAGAAAAAATGGTGGAAAATTTCATTGGGCAACAACCGTCTGAAACCTATCCGACAGTAGAGAGAGCTAATAATAACGGGAAATACGATTTCGAACCACCGTCCGGTTCTGGTTTAGCGGATAGAGGATGCAACATCCGTTGGGACCTCATTCCTAAATTTCCGAAGGACATTCCTTCGAACAAGCTTTGGGAGTGTTGGCAAAATTTTATTGAAAATTTTGAAATTGCTGCGTCATTATCCACCTTTCCCGGATCGGCGGACCGTGCAAAATTGTTGTATTTGTCGGTCGGGAAAAATTTACAAGACATAATCAATGCAGCAGATCTGAAGCCTAATTATCGAGACCCAAGGTGCTACTCAACCCTTGTCACAAAAGTTACTAACTACTTTCGGTCGATGACAGACACAGCTGCAGAGCACGAGGCATTCCAGGCTATGCGTCAACCGAAAGGTGAATCCATCGTTACGTTCCATGCCAGATTGACTCAAAAGGTACGACTCTGTGGGTACAGCCCCACTGACCAAGTTCGTTTTGTGCTTGCTCAATTGCTTAAAGGCATGCAGAACCGGGAGTTAGCACTGGCTGCTAGAACATACGGACACGACGCAAACTACATTGTGCGAGCAGCCACAAGGGTCGAAGCATATGAAACTGGCGAACAAACTGTGGAGAATGGTTCATCCGATGTCCTTGCGGTTAACCGGAAACGGGAGCCCAGTCGTGAAAGTGAATCTTTCGGGAAAATGCGAAAAATCGAAGAGAGAAGGGATTACTATGGAAAGGATACCAGAGGACCTTCGAAAAACTATCGTCAGGGGAACCGAAATCGCTGCTGGAGGTGTGGATTCTTGTTTCACAAGAGGAATACATGCCCAGCCTTGGATAAGCAATGCAACACATGTGGACGGGTAGGACACTTTGCCGTAACGTGTCGCAACAAAGATAAGAAACCCGACATCAATAACGTTCAACAGAACCCGCGAGAGAATCGACGAAGTACTCTACCCCATGCATGGACAAAGGATTCCGGCGATGAGCAGGTATAGATCAAATGTAAATCTCGAAACGAAAATCAAAATAATAAAGTCATTCGTCCGTGGGACAATTTTCCTACCCTGGCTGTAACACCATCTGATACCTGCTTGGCTATTTAAAAATAATGAAACATCCCCGCAACATATCTCCACAGGCCACCCCCTTTTTTTCTTCTTTTTAGCAAGTAAATACTGTCTTATCTTTGCGCGATGTAATCGTTAGTTGCCGACTTAGCTCTTCCAGCCCTTACGACTTCCTCGTCGACTCGGGTGCCGATGTCAATATCATCGGCGGAAATGATTGGCTGCGCTTAGAAAAGGAATTTCATAGAGGGTTGGCTAAACTGGAACTAATCAACCATCTCGTAACAAAAGAACTTCGGGCATATGCTACAGAGACTCCAATGGTGGTACGATGTGCCTTCAGAGCTCAAGTAGAAGTCGAGAAAGTGACCAAACCAGTGGTCACAGCGGAATTCCTCGTTGTGGACGAAGGTCACCGGTCGCTGCTAGGGCGGGAAAACAGCGAGTGAATTAAATTTATTGAAAGTTGGCCTCTCAGTTAACAGCTGCGATCAATCTGTTATCGCTGAAACCTTCCCTAAAATACCAGGAGTTAGCGTTAAATTTAGCGTGGACCCTTCCGTCCTCCCTGAGAAGAACGCATACTACAACGTACCGGCGGCTTACCGGGATGCGGCTAGATTGCGTCTTGAAGAGATGGAAGCTAGGGGCATCATTGAACGCGTCGTGAGGGCGCCTGAATGGATAAGCGGGATGTCTGCGGTACCCAAGGGCAAAAATGACTTTCGGCTTGTAGTCAATATGCGTGCACCCAACAAGGCAATTAAGAGGGAATATTTTCGCATGCCCTTAATCGACGAGATGAAGATAAAACTCCATGGCGCAAAATATTTCACAAGTTGGACCTCAGTAATGCTTATTACCACCTCGAACTCTGCAAAGAATCGCGTGACCTGACGACATTCCTTGCCGAAAATGGTATGTACCGGTTCACACGTTTAATGTTTGGAGTGAACTGCGCCCCTGAGATGTTTCAAAGGGAAATGTCTCGCTTACTAGAGGGAGTTGATAATGTCATCATCTATATCGATGACATACTCGTATTTGCCGACACGCTGGAGAAACTTAAAACAACTACTGGTCAAGTGTTAAGAATTCTTCGAGCAAACAACCTGACTCTCAACGAAAAGAAATGCGAGTTTGACAAGAGATTCATCACATTTTGGGACACGGTTTAGATGAAAATGGATTCCACGTGGATGATGCAAAAATTAAAGCAATACGAAGATTTCGACCACCGACCAGTGTCTCAGAACTCAAAAGTTTTTAGGACTGGCTTCATTCATCAGTCCGTATATCAAGGATTTCGCCGACATTTCGAGCGCCCTCTGGTTTGCCACTACCACTAACAATTGGTGCTGGGGCCCCGAACAGCTTGCAGCATTCGAAACAATTAAAGACAGGATCACTCGTTGTACGACAGCTTTGGGATACTTTGCAGATAATGAACAAACAATTTTGTACACGGATGCATCGCCGAACGCCCTGGGTGCAGTCTTGGTGCAGGAAAGTGCATCTCAATCGCCTCGCATTATCAGTTTCGCGTCAAAATCCTTAACAGAAACCGAGAAAAGGTACGCGCAGAACCAACGGGAAGCGCTAGCCACGGTGTGGGCGGTGGAGCATTTTTCGTTCTTCCTGCTTGGCCGGCACTTCACACTGCGAACGGACGCACAGGGTGTTGCCTTCATATTAAACCGATCTCGAGAGAATCTAAGCGAGCGTTAACGAGAGCCGATGGGTGGGCGCTTCGCCTCAGCCCATATAGCTTTGATGTGGAATACATACGTGGTCGGGACAACATCGCTGATCCACCATCTCGATTATATACTGGTAAATGACGATCCCTTCGATGAACAACATAGTCCTTGGGAAATTGCTGTTCTTGAGGCAAATTCGGTTGGTTTTCTAACTGAGAAGGAACTACAAGAAGAAACAGCTTTAGACACAACACTACAAAATGTAATTGACGCGCTAGAGACAAGCTTCTGGCCCAAGGACCTTAAGAGGTTTGAATGCATAGCAGATGATTTATCTGTTCACGACGGAATTTTAGTCAAAAACGGATGTGCAGTTGTGCCAAGCAAGCTCCGACAGAAGACTCTGAATTTGGCGCATGATGGACATCCTATGGTCGCTAAACTTAAAAGCATTTTACGGAAACGCGTGTGGTGGCCTGGAATGGGTACCGATGCAGAAGAATGGGTAAAAACATGCGAAACTTGCGCAACTAATGGTCTACCGGAAAAAACCAACTCCAATGAAAAGGATTTTTGCTCCCAAGCTGTTTGGGAAACCGTAGCTATCGATTTTATATGGCCCGTACGTTAGATTCGGTGGTATCTCAATTCTTCTCATTGTCGATTATCGGTCCAGGTACGATTTTCTTCGTGGATTTTAACCACACCAAAAATATTGTTTTGTTCTTGACCTTCCTGTCATAATAGGTTCCTAATTGCTCGACCGGTTAAGTCGACAAACTTCGAACAGACTAAACTGGTTCTCGAGGAAATTCGCCCGCGAGCGGTTTTCCAAAAACTATTCGCTCCGATAACGGGCCGCCATTCAATGGCGATGAATATAAAACCTTTGCGCCGATCGTGGAATCAAAAACACGCTTTTTCGAACGCCTCTATTTCCGCAACAGGAATGGCCTCGTCGAAAATTATGTGAAGCTCGTAAACAAAGCAACGTGGCCTCCGCAGTCAATGTAACGGATTGAGTTTTCAAGGATGAGGTGTATGCAGCTAGTTAATGCACACAACGCCGCCGCCCACTCTGTAACCGGCTCCTCCGGAGGAAGTAATGTACGGGCGCAAAATTAAGCGCGCAGGCCTCACTACTGCGCCACGAAAAAGTAAAACATGATGAGGATACCTGAACCGAAGAGACAAATTTGAAAAGCTGGCAAGCAAAAGAACGAGGATTCAAAGAAGAGGCCTCGAAAGTGCCGCGTTGCCTCTGGGAGACACGGTCTAATCGTTGAGCGTTGCGCACACGAACCAAGGGAGGCAGCAGGTTCGACCCACAACATAATACCGTGATCAATCGTGGATAATGGACACCTGCGTACTGCATAACGGCGGCGGTCGACACTTGGAAGCGACGTCGTAACTACATGACCGTAAAAGTTGGGCGGCATTGAGCGTGGAGTACTACCCACACAAGAGTGCTATCACAAAGACCTTCCGCCAGCAAATACATCCGAGCGGCCACACAGAGCAAAAACTTCTTCCCAGCTACCTGGGCGATTCCGTTTCAGATGCTTGAAGATCTGATGAAATCAACATGTTTACAAGTGCATTGACCAAATCCTTATCCCGTTTATCATCTTGATTCATATTGTAAGTTATTAATACTGACAGTCTTAAAAAGACGAAGAAAAAATTGACTTCGCGATCGTTGTGTTACGCTACCCTTTGACTGCCGCTGCATCGTCATCATCTGAAACCTATCGGCCTCATCGTCCACCATACGATCTGTGTCCCTATTTTGATCTAAAAGCAACAGAAATTGCAGCAAAATCGCTTGTTGGTACTGTTAGCCGAGGTTGATAAACAGTTAGGATGGAATGACAACGAAGGCAAGAAACACCACCCGCTGAACTGAAACTAATGTCGGCACTTGCTGTAGATGGACGCTCCGTTGCCGGCCGATGCGAGTGACATACTTCAACATGAAACATTATGAAGCGTACTGCTGTTGTTCTAAACAACGTTGAAATTCAAAGAATTAACTTTTACGTTGTAGTTGGACCAGGCCTGTGCAGGTTGCATTTGTCGATAATATTATATTTGTGTTTGATTTGAGTTATTGTTTATTTTATGTGTTAGAAAAACGTCATGTCAAGTGGTATTACTACAAAAACGAGCTCGAATTGAGAGGAACAAGTTGAGTTTTTACTTATGGTCAGTCTTGAATCAGCGCGTAAAGATTTTATTTGTCGGAGGAGAGGGAATGTGCGGTATGAATACTCCTCCAATAGAGCATGTCGAACGATATCACCAGGACCCGAGCATCGAGTCGTAGCTTCGCACGCGGAGCTGCGCCAACGACCGAACCACTGAACGCTCTCGACCAGCAAGCAACGGCGAAAGCACGTCGAACATTTCAATGCGCTATAATCGACCCGTCTGGCAGTGGACGCCCAGTACAATGGCCAGCTCTACAGCAGGATGCCATTTACCAGCAGTCGGAAACTCCACACATGGCATGTTATTAAAAATCATGTATATATGCCCACAATTGTTATACTGTTTGATGGATTCTTTCTGGAATGTTTTACTACTAAGTTTAACATAGCTAAGTTCCCATTGTTTGTAAAAGGTCGGCGCTGATAATAAAGTGCAATTAGAATGTTTATTTTATCTCTTTGGCGTCATAAAACCAGCTCTGGTAATATTATAACTACGAACCGCTTTGCACCAAATAGTAAAGTTTGGTTTAGTGTTATATATTTTAATTGTTTGAATATGTCACATTACATTGACAAATAATCGTCATTTGCATGATGTTGATTTTCTTCTTTCATTTCAGAAAGAAAACAGCGGCTGGCTTACCATCAAGAAAGCTCAAAAGTTTTACAATTAGTGCTGCTCTGCAGAATGGAAAAAACGTTATCGTGATGGATGGTTTAATCAACCTGTAAAATAGTGATTTCAGTGTTGATCGTCCGCAACGTATGAAGGAAGGCAAAAACTGGAACTCTAAATTGGAGGCATTATGAATGAGGATCGTATCCGGCGCCGCAGAAGGCTTGTGCGCTGCGGTTATCGTTTGCGCTGCGCGGGCGCGCGTGGCGGCTGGCGCCGCTGGTGCGTTCAAAGCGGGTACTGGAAATGCTGCAGGCTGGCGACCAGGATCGCCAGGAAGCGTTTTCGTCAAACAACTTCTTTCCAGGCGCGCATCAAACGGTTTCTTTACGCTCCGCGGCGCCGTCGGGCGGCTATCATCGGAATTATTCACGACAACCTGAAACAGGCATTTCGCGGAATTTGCCAGGCGCGGCGCTGGCGTCTCCAGCACAAGGCGGAATAATTCA
>JASCZW010008786.1:0-47489 GCA_034211315.2 Aedes japonicus | reverse complement strand
GAGAGACATTGAAATGACTTTTAGATGCAACTTCGCGGTGGAACGAAAAAGTTTAACAATGTTAAGAAGTTGTATTTCGATAACAATCTAACTCACAAAAATCACATTTTTAGAATTTTCCTTTCCACCAAAGGGGCATCGTCGGGTTTAATTTCGCCAATTTTAAATCTCAGTATAGCATTCGGCTATTGACCACTTCTCTGGGCGTTCTCAGAATATGAGGCAATGTGACGGCGGGAATGTGGGCTCCTATGGATGTCGTGAAGAGATCGGTTATTGCGATGTTACTGATTTGTAAGTGATAGTCAAAATACCAAATAGTTGACATAATGTTCAATCATCCATAAATCTTAAGAAAATGTGTTGCAGGTAGGACTATCCGCTACTTTACAATGTTCGTCTTTTTTTAAAAAAAAATACCGAAGCGCATTCCATTTTTTTATACCAAGTCTACTAAATCTGATGGTTCGAGTTATGATATATTATGGAAGTTTCAAAAGCGAAAAGTCTTCTGATCACTCAAATCGCTGTAAAATATTAATAATCAATTGAAAACGTTCAATGGGTTACTTCGCTACTGTTTTTTATTTCCATAAAAGCCCAAAGCAAACCCACCGAGAAACCTCTTTGACCTTCCAGTCGCCTAGCTTTTCTAAACCACAAGCTCAATTTCGAAGGCGTGGTCAGTCCCAACCCATGGCATCTCTTCGACGCTCAGATCATCTCAAACTCGCACGATCTTAGTCCTAGGCCGCAAAAGTCTGATTTCCAACATACAAATTCCGATTGCAGCTCATTTTTCACAGATTCAATTTGCTTATTGTTCCGCACGTTTACCTTGTAATGGTATTCATTCCTTTTTTTTCCTCTCATGAGCAATAATAATGTACTAAATATTATGATCATCAACCAGCTGTTGCTCGTTTTCTATCATCGTTTTGTGGCACGTTCCGCGGTTTTCCCGATTCTCGCTCATCACGAGCGCGCTGCGCATTCTCAAGGTTTGCTCCGAAACAAGAACTCGTTTCTGATCCAAGTAAACATTGCGATTGAACGTGATTTCTTCCCTGATAATCACCACCTCGCGTACATACTATTATGTAGGTTGTTGGCTGCTATTTTCTTCCATCAGATGCCGATGGCGGTTGTTGTGAGTGATCATCTTCCCAGCATTCTTCAGCTGAAAAGCTTTTGCCTCCCGCTTCTTCCCAGCCACCCACAGGACAGGAATGATTGGTCCTTCCACCAGCGATCGCAAAGACGGCAATATTCTAACTGTAAACCACCAGTTTCGTCCGTCATCGCTTGGAGTCGCCTCTTCCCACCTGGCGACGACGGCGCGGACACTCGAGATCGAAGCACTTTCTTCGCGGCGGTTTCCAAGCAACCGACCGAAGCTCGACGGCGAGTCGCGCTCACTGCGGTTGGTGGTGATTGGTGAAAGAAACTTTCGTTGATTTACCGTTCTCTCGCTGCATGGCCAACTACTCTATATGTATGCTCTGTGCCTCGTTCGTCTGCTCCATCGCCAGCCAACTCGATGGGTGAGTATTTGTAAATAAAATGATCCGATTGCTAGCGGGTTTCGGGGTTGTTAGAGGCAACTTTTTTACTTTATAATAAATACTTGGATGCGATATGTCCGTTGTGTTGAATTCAGGAAAAATTAGGTCTCGCGTCGTGTGCGTTTGGTGATAGACATACATATACACACCCGGACAATGATTATGGTATTAGGGTGCTGTAAATTAAACGAGATTGTATGAATATTTCAACGATCCAGCTCTGATGTTTCCAGTGGATAAACATTGGAACTAAGTTTTGATCACTTTTTGCTATCCTTATTTTTATTGGGGATCAAATCCCGCCGACTAAAATTAATTTCAAGGAAAAAATTGAAGCTTTCGGCTTAAATAAAATAAATCGTCTATAAATTATATCTTTTCCAAAAATGGAACATGCAACGTCATTAGTAACAATCAAGTACCTCGCATCCAACACAGTATCCATAGAAAATTAACCAGGTTTTACATTCAACCCAACCACAGCCTCGAGCAATTCTGCAAAATGGAAAACCAGCCAAAACCAATGTTTGCTGAGATTTAACTTGTTTGATAATGTTTTAAAAACAAAACAGCCAGTAGGCTCTTCCTTCAAGTGTACAAACATAAAGGTGGTTGGATCAATTGAAGGCGTGCAATCGATAGGCAAGTCGCCCACAGCCTACTTAGACCACCCCAAACGCCATATTCACTGGAAAAAAAGCTCCCGCTTGGCTTGGTGCACCCCAGTGTGGTTCACCAAAGATCGAGATATTGGAAATTGAACCAACCGCGTGTGGTTTACTTCAGATGATGATCTTCGACGGTGGTCTTTACTTGTTGGCTCCCCATCGGACCAGTTGACATTTTGGGAAGATCATGAACAAAGATTTGGCTAACGACTTAAATGTCAAAAGGTCAGAAACGAATCCCATCAATTTTTCCCCCTGTTTCTGTAAATTGCAATTACTCTTCCCAAAACACAAGGTACAGAGGAATTCATTTTGAATTTATGGTCGTTCTCGTGAAACCCTACCCTAACAATATGGAACAGAGTTTCATAAATTATCGTACCCTCTGCAAATAAACACATGCCAACCTAGCGAGGCATTCCGTGATACGCAGCCATTTGAGCGCGTGCCGGTCAAACGGACTGGGTCAAGTAGAAGCCAAAAACGCGACGGCCATAAGCCTTCCCCCAAGCCAACGCTGCTGGCTCAGAATAATGGGCTCTAGCATAATGTCTACGCTTCATCATTCTTCGGTTCAACTTTGGATCCGGCACACCGATCAATGCACGTACATACATACATAACTACATGTGTTTTGCACGCCCAAGAAGAACATAGACAGCTGCGATAAACGTCTTCATCGTCGTCGCCGTCGCCGTCGTCATAGTAACAGCATACTTTGTTGGCTATGTAATGTCAAACATTTCGAGTCAAGTAAAACAACATGGGTAAGCTCTCCGGTTGTTTGTGGATGGGACACGTGCGGCAGATGAGGTTTAGCGTTACGCAGACAGTTTAAAGCATGGGTGTAACAAGGCATTTTTTGTTTTGGATTTGTAGAAGTTAGATTCTCCGTTTTTGCAGTCAATGAGTTAAAATGCCTTTTTTGGTTGGTTTTGTTTAGGATTGTTTTGGAAAATCTATAATACGTGCCCCACAGTTAATCAAATACAAATATAGTACATGCTTCCGAACAGTAACATTGGGAGTTCCTTTAGCAGAAAACTAGGTCCACCAGACTTCCATACATAGTGGCTTGATTTAACCACTTTGAAGGGAACGTCGTAGTTTGTCTTCGTTGTCATCCAATCTTCTATTGTTTTAACATCTGCGTTAAACTTAAAATTCTTGAGGACCTTTAAATGTTGTATTGTTTGAATTGCAAGGAACTTTTCGCTGCTGACTGCTTTACAAATTGGTGTAAAGGTTACATGTTACGAAGGGCATTCAAAGCAAAAGATGGTTTACTTTTCATTGCCTCGGTTATTGATACACAGGCAAGTCTCTGTAGTTAACCTAGCTTCACTTGGGTGGTTACCTCATTAAGTTTAGACCACCATATAAGCGAAGCATATGTGATCTCCGAACGAACTATTGCAGAATAAATCCAATGGACTGTTTTTGCTCGAAGTCCCTATGTTTTACCCACTGCTTTACTACATACCCAAAGGGCGTTTGTACCCTTAGTGATAACCTTGTCAAGATGGGAGTTCCAATTCATTTGTTTATCCAAAGTAACACCAATGTATTTAACTTCTTCCGTAAACTGAACTTGAACACCATTGAGAGTAGTTTTAAATTTAGCTTTCTTCTTTTGGTAAAAGGTACTATAACCGTTTTAGAAGGGTTTACATTTAAGCCCAGTATTTTACAGTTATATTGAGAGCAGTTTGTAACCGACAAGATATCGTGTCATCAAACTTCCCACAAACTAAAACTTTAGCAAAACCAATCACCTCGTACCCTAGCTCTGCTAGTCTTTTAAAGAGTTCGTCTACTACTAAGGACCACAATAAGAACAATAGGACTCCTCCTCGAGGACAACTCCTAATCGTTCTTATAGTTAGTTGCGCACTTCAAAGGTCAGCAGAAATTTTGTCGGTCTATTACCATCGCCATTCTCCAATCGATAATACAGTTATTCAGGCTCCTATTGTGGAGCGCATTGAGCTATAGGATGCATTGTCGAATGCTCCTTCAATATCAAGAATAGCTAGCAAATAGCTACCAAAGCTGTTTCTTTGGCTTTTTCGACAAGTTTTTGGGATATAACTCAGAGTAACACTAGCTCTGAATAATTTCAGTCAACAAGGGAGTAAGCAAATCTTTTTCCTGCTGGAACCGTGCTGGGAAAATTTCATCTCTCCCAGCTGATTTTAGGGGTTGAAAAAAACTCAGTGTCCAAGCTTTAAGATAAGCATCTGCTAACCATAGGCGTCCTACCTCATATAAGTCCTGTGCTTCAGCAAATACAAATGTTGACCTCATCATTACTTACACAGTTTCCGAACAGTCGACTGTAAAACTACCATCCTCTTTTTTAAGGTTGCCAAAACCACTTGATTGATCTTTTGAAGGAACTGTGTGCAGCCTAGCAGCTGTTGGAGCGTTGATGATCTCTTCACAAATCCATCTCCAATCCTTTCGTTTGGCACGCCTCAATTCTCTGTTGTATTTAGTCAGAGCATTTTTGTATTGGTCCCAATGTGGAGTAGCTTTTGCTCTATTGAACAGTTGCCTAGATATTTTCCTCAATTCTGCCAGTCTGTCGTTCCACCAAGGAACATCCCTACTGAAAGACCTATTTTGAACAGCATAACTAGGATGATATGATGAGATCATTTTACCAAGGATTTCATCAGAGGCTTTTTCTAATTGTGAACAAGTTTTTATTGATGCATCATCAATTGTATTATAGTTTTTTAAATAGAAACGATACAGGTCCCAATTTGTTTTTTTTTTTGGGTTTCTATAATTTTCTGTAATTAATGATTCGGCTTTAAGAATCCCCAAATCATTAACGGCACTCCTAGTTAAAATGAAATCAAGTATACCGACATTGTCATTAACGAAATAATTCAGTTGCTGTTGTCCAATCAGTAACATAGATTCAATCAACGCTAATTCAGACTACGTAGATGCATTTAACGACAAACATCAGCCCATATTTTCGTCATGCCAGCATAAGTTTGGTAGGTTGTAATCGCCCAGGAGTCTCAACAGCTGAATGATCGGTAATTCGATTTCACGGATTTGAGTACTATTTTATCTAAATCCGGTAAAATATAATAGCCCTGTTTGTCTGTCCGGTGACTAGCCAACCAGACGCAGCACGCGGGGAAATTTGACACTTCAATTCTTTTTTACTATCAGATGCAGAAAACAAAACTAGTGACAACCTTAGACAACCAGACACAGCATTTGATGAAAAAAATCACAGACAACAGACGTTGAAAATTTTGTTTTTTTTTTTAATTCAGAAAAGAATCTATCAGTCTTAGACAACCGAATGCAGCAGTTGCTGGGAATAACACAGACAACAATAAAAAACACCGTCGTTCGACAAGCGGGCCCACATGTCAAATACGACATGAGCTCCGCCGAGGCCTATCGTCAATCAACTGATTTTTAATTCAACCACTAAAATCAGTAAACGATGGAAACTGTTTTGAGTGTCATATCTGTTTGTCTGTGCCGAGAAGATCGAGCTGACTTGGAGGATGCTTTGTTGTTAAATTTTGACATTTCGTGCCGGTCACCATCCTCATCGCAGCAAACATCACTCCGATGCTCTTTACACGGAACCATAAATCTACCAAAATTTGAGTTGTTTTCACCCTTTTCACCCACCTCAATGGTTGTAGGCCAATATGAGTAAAGTGAACATCGCGCTGGGTAGTTCACATTTACACCCCGTGAAAAATGTTTACTCTCTCGGTAGTAAACTTTACCCAAAACTAAAACAAATTTTGAACGCAAAATCGATAATGTATAATTTTACGCAAATTTGAGTAATTGCGCCAAACATGGGTTGAGTGCGGCTTGCTCTATTTTTTGTCAACATTTCGTGAAGAAAAGAGAGAAAACTACCCTAAGTTTGAGTACAAATTTCCAACGCTTGCTCAATTTTCGGTGTTCATAATTTAAAAAAAATGTATATTTTTCTTCCCATGCGCACATTCGCACATAAATACCTAATTATTACCCCAAATTATGGCAATTGTTTTTTCATGTATTTAACCCTAATCAGGTAAAAGTACGCATCGAACCTAATTCACAGCAAGGAGATCTATTGAGGGATGGTCCTCAGTTTGCACGCAATGTGGTCTTCACCAAAGTTTTTCAGATGTAAATATATGCTGCATTGAATTCACCGAATAAAAAACTCTATTCAAAACGTAGAAAAATGTAATGCTTTTCTTATTTAATCTACAAGCGTGAGTAAAACATGAACCGTTTATATTGAAAAAAAAAAACACTTGCCACGGGCGCAACTGCGTCCACAAATAAACTAGTTTTATCTAAATCCGGTAAAATTTCACCGAAATCGGCTTACCAAGCATTCAGGTGTTGAGAAATCAGTTATATATTACAGATTTCTGTAAAAAATCTAATAGTGTGGTCCTCTAACGTTGTGACAATAAATAGTCGGTGAATGCAGAGATGGTGCTAGGTCGGCTTTTGCTGCATCTGGTTGCGAGATGATAAGTCAAGATAATAAGATGGTATCTCCATCACAATTTTTTTCGGGGTTGAACGATTCCCAAAATTTAAATTGACAGGCCTAGGTGGAGGTTGTACAACCGGCAAGTGCTTGTTGAAACCTTCCTCGATTTCTTTCTCAAGCTCAGCGATCAAAAGGTCCTAGATTTTCGTCTACACGGTGTTCAATAAGTTCGGATACACTTTCAAAATTTGTTAAAAAAATGAAAACATGTTTTTTTATTTTTTGGATTTATGTTATTGAAAGCTATGTTTACAAGGAACGTTTACAACATTTCTCTTGCAATGACCCCCCCTTTGTACTCCTTAACGAGCTTCAAACGTTTCTCGAACGCGTCGCAGGCGGCACGCACGGACTGCATGGGCATTTCGTCCCAGATTTTGAGAATTACCGTCTTGAAATGATCCAAAGTGCTGACCTTGTATTCGTTCAGCTTCGCCATCATATAGGACCAAACAAAAAAGTCGAGAGGATTCAAGTCCGGGGAGCTGGGAGGCCACAAAGTTTTGTCCAGAAAGTCGGTTAAATTGTCCCGACACCAGGCTTGAACCACATTTGCCGTATGGGCTGGTGCACCGTCCTGCTGGAACACGTAGTGCTCATCGCCGTAGAGGCTTCGGAGACTGGGGGCAACAACGTTTTCCAAAACCTCAGTTTTGTAGTACGCCGCGTTGATTTTGACGTTTTTTTCAATAAACACCAAGGGTAGCTTACCACGTTTGCATACTGCCCCCAAACCATCACCGACGCGGCACTTTGGAACCGAGGGATGTTTATATTGGATTCAGGAATGCTGTCCTCGATGGCGCCCACACCCGGTCATTTTGCACATCGTGCGGCTGCTGCAGCACGAACAGTTTCTCGTCCGAAAAACAAACTCCTGACCAGCGTGCCGAGAGAGGATCCTCTTAGCTCGATCCAACCGCTTTTTGCTGGTAGCCTCCGAAACGCCATGGACCTTACGTTTTTTGTAAGGCCTGAAACCAAGGTCCTTGGTGAGTATGGTGTGAGCGGTTCCAATGGAAACGTTGAGATCTGCAGCCGTTTTCCGGATTGAGCGGTTCTTTTTGCGCCGAATTCGCTCCCTCACGATCTTGATGACCCGTGGCGTCCTCGCTGAACGCGGCCGACCGGATCTCGCACGGTCATTGGTCGAGGACGTCTCCCGGTATCGCCTGATGGTCGTGTAGACAAAGTTCCGCTTGACCCCATGCGATTTCAGCAGCCGGAATATATCGCCGGGTCGCTCACCGTTCAAAAAACGCTTAATTACGAAGTCCCGATACTCTTTCATCGCGCGTAACAAACGAACAACAACTAACAGAATGTCAACACCGCGCACATTCGGTAGCGTATGAATGAAGCTAAAGCTGACACCAATACCAATGCAGAATATGTACATGGCGCATACCTACGCAATGATGAAAACTTGTATTCGAACTTATTGAACACCGTGTACATATCCTCAACAAACTTCTGGATGATGCTATTCACCTGCTTAGGAGCAGCGTTCATAGAAACCATTGCGTTTTTAAAGCGTTCATTCGCCATAATATCACGGCGTTCTTTGCACATCCAAAACAGAGCAAGTTTGTCACTAACCTTCTGCCTACTATGCCTACTAGAGAAAACTAAGTCCAAACCAAATTCCCTAAGTCGTGATTTCAGCTTTTGCGTAATGTGTTTCAGGAGTTCAGATGAATCGGAGAAAGTTGTTAGCGATTTTCTATGAAGATGTTTTTTCTTTTTGTTGATGATCGCTTGAATTGTGTGCTTTTCGTAACCATTGAGTCTGGCAGTTTCGAATATATATGCTAATTCTTTGCCTTTTCCGGTTTTATTGAGAGGAAGGGTCAACATCCGGTGGATCATGTGGTGGAAAGTGGACATTTTATGCTAAAAAGCGGGGTTTGAAGTGTAAGAGATGACTCTTTGGATGTTTGTGGGGTTTCTGAAGATTTCAAACTCTAAAGGCGATGATGACAATGATTCTCTCACTACTAGAAGGTCGAGGAATGCAATTGTCTCATTCTATTTTATTTCACCCATTTCTATTTAATGAGTGAATTTGATGTCATTGTAAAAACTGTTGATTCCTTGGAGAATTAAGGGGAAAACTTCTTAATTCACTATAGCGAAGATGTCGTCGACATATCTCCACCAACGAGTAGGTAGTAATTCTTTATCTTTTAGGATTGGTTCTACATTCGTCATAAACAGTTCACAGAGGAAAAGATATACAGAGTTTTCCATGGGAGCTCCTTTTAGCTGTTTATAGAATGAACCTCTGAGATTGAAGTAGTTCTCTTCCATGCCAAGTCGAGTCAGCTTAAGGTGCATTAGCACCTTTTGCTTCCATGTTGTATCATCTCCTTGTTTTAAAAGCCAATCTTCTAGAAGGTTAATTGCGCCCTTGCGTCCTTGCGTCGGTACGGACATTGAAAGATACCATTATTTCATTATCATTTATATGACCTGATGACTGTAGCTGTTGTTCAAATTCTTGAGAGTTACTAACTGAGCTTGTTGGGAATTGCTCGGAGATACCTCGTAATTCTTTTACTAGCCATTTATTATGGGCTGAAGATCCTACAAATGAAATAATCTCCCTTGTTTCGTTTGTGGACTTTTGGGAGGCCTTTAATTCTGAGAAGGATGGGACTTACTTCGTGTAGACGAACTGCTGCATCCCCTAGTACTTTACACTCCTTTAGTGTTTTATCCACGTGTTTCGTCATGTTTGGTAGGGGGTCTACTCGAAGCTGCCTATAAGGTCCATCTTAGAAGCCATCTGCATGTCGTAGTCCATGATGACGTCTCTGTTGCCTTTGTCTGATTTTAGGTAAAAAACAGGCTTTGACTTCAGTTCCTTGACGATCCGAATTTCCTTCTCGTTGTTGTGTCTTTGTTTCTGTCCGTCCTTAGTAATGTTTGAAGTGATAGTCCTGGCTGTGTTTTGTGAAGATGTCGGAAGTGTGTGTGTAGTTGCTGTCTCCAAGTCGATGATGATCTGCTTCACGTTGGGCTTGGTTGCAACCGCTTATCCTCATCCCTTGTTAAGATGAGTCAGTTGTTCTTCCGTGAATGCGGTCGGCGATCGGTGACAACCAGTTCCGTAATGGAGTGGAGATGGATGTAAGCGTGACCTGTTCCTTAGTGTGATGTGTGGTCCGTGTCTGTTTGGATTCTATTCTCAGCTTGTTGAGTTTACTATCGACGACCGTTCGTTTCCTGTTTGATTCACATTCCTCTGCTACCTTGGCTCTGGATAAGAACTCTTGGAATTTTACGGGATACTCCTTGGCTAACTTCAGGTGGAGAAAATAGCACTCCAAAGTTTTCCGGGCCAGTTTGTTGTTTCTGACCTTGATGAATTCCGCTTCCATTTTCCTGACTATGTTGGCAGGGTGGATGTTCGTATCTTAATGCTATATTTTTAGCAATTCTTCAGATATGCTACGTCCTTCCTGAATTTGTTTCTTGGTTATCGAGATTTTCAGCTTTTCATCTCCGGATGTACCTGAGCAGGACCGAATAATTTGATAACTGGCCTAGGTATTTAAGAGCGCTGCATAAGAGGTAAGATTCTGAGGATAATACCATAACATTGATCCCGCAATGTTATACAAATACCAAATGTTTCCAGTTATTTCCAGGTATCCCAAATAACAAGTTTTGTTATTCGAGAGATATTTTGCTTGCAATTTTTAAGTATTTTGCTTAGGTATTTTATCTCTTAATCTGAGCTCTTTAATACCAAGGCCAGTTATCAAGATCAAAACTAGGTATTCAGATGTTATTTTCCCCTGCATCAAGTTTCTGTTTTGGGTTTCTTCATCACTGCGACCAGTTTTTAGATCTATCTATCCCCCTTTTTTTTGCTTTAGTTATTGTTAGCATGACACATCACTTTTGCTAGAAGTGATCGCCAATGTTTGAATTAAAGCGTTGTCCCAGGGCGGTATAACATACCGAATAAAGTGTACTACCGCACTAGAGTTTTTTTCTCCAGATTTCAGAGGGTTTTAGCAGCCCTTTGCTGAAGAACTTAAATCTTTTGTTAGAGATTGCCGGGCAATGGCATAATAGAGTCTTCTTAATCCATGTCACAAAATCGACATGAATCATCTTGAAGTTTTCCTATCAGCTTCAAGTGATATCGAACAGTGACCAGTTACAAGGCCTGTATATAAGTTTGAATCTTTTTTGGTAAGATCAAGTAATTTGGGAGTCATTGAAATGTTTGCAGTGATGAACCGCTTTGAAAGTGCTGTTCCAGTTTGCCTCCACTTTCATACGTTCCCAGGCTTTCATCTCCATTCTAAATGAAGAAGCAGATAAACTACAATTGGGTTCAGGTCCTACTAACTGATGAGATAGTCTGAGTCTTGCTAGTTCATCAGCTCTTTCTGTTTCCATCAAGTTTACAATGGCCAGGAACCCAGTACAAATTAACTGGATTACTACAAGACCATTTTTAAAATGATTGAACACTTCCCAAACATGCTTGGAATTGCATGTTGCTGACATTAAAGCATTAAGAGCTGCTTGTCTGTCCAACATAATGCATATATTTGAATTTCTATAGTTTCTGCGTAAGCATATAACAGCATATAACAGAACATTCGAAAAATCCTCTGGTATTTTACCTCTTACGCAGCGCCCTTAAATACCGAAGCTAGTTATCAAGTTATCCGCTCCTGCTCGGGAAGAACTGGCTTCATAAAACTGTGCCATATACGTGATATCATCATGCATGATCAAACGTCCGAAAAACTCAATATGTTTGTGCATTTGCCATCTGTATGAATCAGTAATAATACATGTTAAATCTTGTAAAAACTTTACCGTATTATTTCTAATGGAAAAGTTAGTAAATACATGACTCTGAAATCGACCGCAATCCACTCTGTTAGTGTAAAAATATCCTTTGAAGTAATATCTGAAATATTTCAACCTGCTGTAACGTTCGGAATACGAATTTATACCTGGCGGTGTCAGGTGTTTTTTGGTCAGTTTTGAGATATTAGAATTCTTAAAAAACTATCAGCACAATACTTTTCCACCTCACCTCTCCTTTCTACGCCCATGAGAGCACACCTAGGAAGCGAGTGGCTCAAGCTAAGCAAATTTGCATACCACCGTTTTTCCAACGCAGCGCATCACGAACGATGCCATCTGCAATTTGCTGACACCAGTTGCCGTGAGACCGTCTCTAGATGGCTATATCAATCGTTGGTTTGCCATAGAATGTCGAATGGCTGCTTTTTCAGAACAGAGAATCAGGAAACGTTTGTATCTGTTAATCAATCTCCCTTTATAAGCTCTCATAATCATTTTGTTTATTGCGAATGCTGATTTGGTCAACGAATTTATTTCGGCGATCAACGACGATTTAACAAAAAAAACTGACTGAACCAAGCAACAACATCTATCTTCCTACATTTCAAACCCCCTCTAAAGGCATGTTTCTCTTCTCTAATGATTATTGTCCCATCAATCGTTGCCGATTATAAATAACATATGAGACGGAGGAGCAAACAGTATATAAAATGAACACATCCAACCAGTAGAAATCCCACTTTGATTGCAGTGCCTATTAACTTTTAACCGCCTTGCGCTTGAAACAACGGTAAATGTCAGTTGCCTAGATAGCAGCTACAGACTGGAGTGCATCTTGGAGCGATCCCAACGTTGCAGAAGCAGTGCATTTCTTTCGCTCAAGCTCAATCTTAATTCCTTTTCGCCCGCAGCCCCGCTAAGCCTACTAGAATATCCGGTTTCTGTGTATGCACAAAGCGGAGCCTCCTTTGATGACCGACGGACCGAGCGCTAAAAGACAGATGAAACCGTTCGGAAAATGAAACTGGTTCTGCGTTGGAAACTCGACTGCATACGAATACCCCTTCGCAGCGAGATGCAGGCACGTAGTAGGCCTCGATTTCCACCCAGCGGCAGTGATGTCGCATGTCCTGGTTTTATTTTTTCAGAAGAAAACTTTTCAAGCGGCAAATTAAAGTTCCTTTGAAGTTCGTTTAAAAACGGTTAATTCGAGAAACTTTTTCTCCAACTTATATCGTAAACACAAGTTAGGATATTTGGCATCGTTGTCCAGAAGACCAGCTGAAAAGCAGGCAGTTGATTAAAAGAACGTCTGAATCTCCCTCTGATATGTCACGATTGTGCCTAAAAGAGTGAAACAAAAAACAGCAACCCAATGCGAGAACACCGTCCGGTCCGGGGCTGTCCGATGACGTGGAATCCTGTTTCACGATCAAGGCAACTCTGACAAACTGGAGGGAAATCTCCGTTTCGTCTTGCTCGTGGGTCGAGTGTTGAAAATAGCGCATAAAACGTTGGATTTCAGACTGTGCGGGTGGAGAGGCTAACAGTTCGGATCTGTGTGCATACGTTTCGCTAGTCGTGCAGAGGAAAAGGCGTCATTAGTTTTGCAAATTTGCAAGTTTACAAATAGAGAACCAACCTTATCTTTCTCATTTTCTACAAGTATTGGTTGTAGACGACAGGGGATTGAGACTTTTTCTTCTGCGACGCTCGTGAAATCACCGAGCATCGAAAAACAACAAAGTAGGCGTTGGATAATTTTCCAAAAGCTCAATGTAATCAAACTTTGATCGATTGGCCATGTTCCCTGGATATCACTCACCGACACAATTTCTGGTCGCTCGTCATGGCAACGAGAAGGGGGGCGAAAACGACGAAGAATGCAATATGTATTACCCTTTAGGTGAACGTGCTCTTCTCGCACTCCTCGTTCAAGGTGGAGGTTAGCGCTCACAGTGTGTTCCGTTCCGTTCTCCGCTCCTGGAGGCCATTTGGCAGCAGAGGACGTTTGCACTGCACAGCACCTAAATACTTTATACCAACCAACCGGTATACGAACATTATACGTGTGCTAAAAAAGATGAGAGCCGAAAGAAGCTGTAGGAACTGCAAAACACGATTATACCATAAATCGAAATTGGACACCTTCAGAGCCGGTTTCGAAGATTGTATTTTTTTTGCGGACTCGTGTTCTAAATTTCTGAAGGTTTTGCGGAATGAAAGAGGCAAAATGGAATGGAGGTTGGAGGAGAGAAAAAAAACATTTGCAGAATGTACACGTTGTTCCGACAAATATACGATGTTGATGCAGCTTGAAAAGCAATTCAATCGGAATTCTCTTTGGGAAGATGTACATTTTTGATAATGCTAATCGACGAAGAAGGTTTTCGCTTGCTGTTGAACTGAAAAGGGGTTTATTTGGGTTCATTTTGTACAGGCCACAGCCCTTTTCTATGTTCCTGGCATTTCGAGGCTATTGCCTATTGCAATTATGTTATTAGCTCAACTTAGTGTTCTAAATGCCGTTCAATAATTATTCACTGAGAGTTTCCGGCGCCTGTACTATTTTTGCATTATTATGATGGTTGTGTTGGCAAGCACCTTCATACTCAATGGCCTGGAAGTAGAACAATTTACGCATTCGAAAAATAGTGAGATCAGACCGTGAATCAAATGTATAGTTGCTCCTTTAACAACCTTATGGAAAACTAAGGCCAATATCAACATTAATCCGGACACTTTTAAATCACTGTAGCTTTTGAAATATTGCACGTAGGAGTGAAAAATTTGGCTGAGTTATACCTAGGAGGGATGAAAAAGACTATGATTGGTGTTCAAATTCCATGTTCAGTGTTCAAGATGGCGACGAATGAGAAGCAAGTGCGCGAGCGGATTTTGCATGGAAGGCAAGTCCTGACTTGTCAATACGGGAAATTAGATAAGCTTGACTGACAACACGTATAAATGGTTGCTGCTCCATAAAATTGCACAATGAATCAACTGAAAGAGGCTGGAAGTAACCGACCATTGTCACTGTAACTGTTTCAGTGGTTCAATTTCTTCAATTACAGTAGTTTACTAAATCTATATATATATAAAAATAGATTTCTGTCTGTCTGTCTGTCTGTCTGATGTCCTAATAGACTCGAAAACTACTGAACCGATCGGCGTGAAATTTTGTATGCAGGGGTTTTTGGGTTCGGAGAAGGCTCTTATGATGGTTTGAGACCCCTCCCTTCACTGGATAGGGGGGTTCCCATACAAATGAAACACTAATTTCTACATAACTCAAGAACTAATCAAGCAAAAGAAACCAAATTTAGCATGTGTGCGTTTTTGAAGGCGAGAAAGGTTTCTATGGTAGCTTGAGATCCCTCCCCGTCCTAAAAGGGGGGGAGGCTCCCATATAAATAAAACACAATGTTCTGCATAACTCGGGAACTAATCAAGCAAACGGAACGAAACTTAGCATGTGGTGCTTTTTGATGACAAAAAATTTTTCTATGTTGGTTTGAGACCCCTCCCCATTCTAAAGGAGGGGGGCTCCGATACAATTGAAATACAATATTCTGCATGACTCGAGAACTAATCAAGCAAATGGAACCAAATTTGGCATGTGGAAGTTTTTGAAGGAGAGAAAAGTTTTTATGGTGATTTGAGACTCTTCCGCCATATGAGGAGGGGGGGGGGGGGCTCCCATGCAAATGAAAAACTATTTTCTGCATAACTCAAGAATTAACCAAACAAATGGAATCAAATATGGCATGCGGAGGTTTTTGTAGGCAAGAAATGTTTCTACGGTGGTTTGAGACCCCCTCCTCTTTGGAAGAAGGAGCTCTCATACAAATGAAACACGAATATGAGCCAAACATGAGAATTATCCCAACAGGTATGACTATTTTTGTGCAGGTATTTTTGGAGTCGGGAAGGTTCTTATGATAATTCGAAACCCCTCCCGCATCTGGAAGGGGTGCTCCCACACCAATGAAACACAAATTTCGGCATAATTCGATAACTAATCAAGCAAATGGAACCAAATTTGGGATGTGGGTATTTTCGGAACCAAGAAATGTTTTTATATTTGAGACTTCTCCCCTCTATGGAAGAGGTGGGCTCTCATGCAAATTAGACACAAATGTCAACCAAACATGAGAATCATACGTACTGTTATGACAACTTATATGTAGGGTTTGTTGAGGCCGCAGAAGGTTCTTATGATGGTTTGAAGCTCCTTCCCCGCCTGGAATGGGAGGACTTCCATACAAATGAAACACAATTTTTTGCAAAGCGAGTTCTTGGAATTGGAGTTCTTCAAATGGAGCCAACTTTGGCATGTGGGGGTTTTTGGGCAGGATTTTTTTTCTTAGGTGGTTCGAGACGCCTTCCCCCTGGAGAGGGGCAAGGAGGGCTCTCAAACCAATGAAACAGACATTTGAACCAAACATAAGAATTATCCATGCAACTAAAACACAAAATGTGTATTTCTCGGGTAAGAAGCATATTCTGATAGAAGTTTGAACCCCTTTTTAGTCAAGAACTGGTTGAGTTACTCTCAGTGCTACATTATGCACAAGAAGTTAATCTTAGGTTATGCAAGAGAAAATTACGTACAAACTGAAAGGATACGGCTTCGTTTGCCTTTGAAATGTTTCTACGCAGAAAGCAAAACCGGTAGAAACAACCGGTCCAAAGGTTGAATTAATAACACAAACCTTTTTTTTGCATAAATAACACACACAAGCAAACGAAAATATTTTTACCAGATTCATTCAGAACCATAGACGCCCCAGTTTTATCAATTTTTCATTCATTTTGTTGCATGCGTTGCAGGGTTCAGCTAGTGAAATATAAACTAATGATTGACCAACGTTTCTAATGCTAAAACCTAGACTGAATTCAATGCCAAGGTTAGCAAAAAAAATAATGAAGATCCGCATTCGAGATAAACAAAAATTTTGGTTTTTTGAATTTTGGACAAGAGTACGTTTATTGAAAGGTCAATATCTTTGGATCCAGTGCCCCAAGTTTAAATCATTTTTTTTATGAAAATGAATCCAAATCAATTTCCTAGCTTTTACTTAAACATTATGTCCTGGTAAAAAAAACCATTTTGGAATAATTGATTGTTTATTGAATTTTTTTTTCAAATTTTCCATAAAAATCTCGTTTCAATCAACATTTTTAATGAGGTAACACGACACAAAAATTCATACTATAACTGGATTTCAAAGCCTCGTCTTCTTCTTCTTCTGTCGGAGTACAAACTCACTGCGACCATTTATTGACCTAGTGTAAGACCCATTTGTTGTGCGCAGTTCATTTCTACACTCACCAATATTTAGGACTGGAGGTTGTTTTTTAGGCCTGCGTTATCAGTGTGTGAAAAAAATGACAGCCCGAAATGAGTGCGAAAAACAACAGTATTCAATTCTTTGGTCTTTGCTGAACACACGAATTACTAATAAAGAGAAGAGGCAATGAACGAACGAACACAAGCATTCGGTCCCCTCCAAAAAGGTGACTCGCACCGAATGTCTTCATTCACACAGGATGCTACCGACACATTTTTCTATACAGATCTCCGGTTCAATCAGTCAAAACAAAAAGAGGAGAGCATCACAAAACACAATAATCGCAAACATTCTGACTGAATGTGTTCTTGCTATCACCGAATTTTGGCTCTTCTGAAATTCAGTTTTGCACCGAATCGGTGAATGACGAGATGGATGTTGGGTAAATTCACGGGATACTGCTTATTGAATTTGAATTTTTCGCACCCTGTGCGTTATACCCCAGTCCGCAAAAGCATCTATAATGAATGCTACTACCTTTTGGGAATTTTTATTCCACCAGTTATCTGGAGGTTGCATAATGCAACTCCCGAAATAACGCTTCCTCTTATTAAAGAGAAAACTACATTCACAAAGTAGATGCTCTAAGGATTCAGTTTCGAACCCACAGAGCCTTCTTTAGCTTCATTAGGAAGTGTCGAGATGGGCAGTGGCCGGTTAATAAGCCTACATACACACTTAATTCGCGCTTGCTAAGTTTCAGCAGTGCGTTTGTGTTTTTCACGCTTGGAACAATGAATCTTTTTGATTGGTTTTTTCCAGTTACAGTGTGCCAATTTGCTCCTACAGTCGGTTTCTCCCAGTTTCTAAGCTCCATCGATAATGCACTTGAGAATACTGCACAGAAAAGCGCAGGTCCATAGAAGATGCCCAGAGACCCCTCCCTAGCAAGTTGGTCAGCAACTTCGTTGCCTGCAATGATACTATGATCCGGTACCCAGAATAGGTTGATCCTATTCTTTGAAGCCAGTTCTTAATGCATTCCCACACAAGCTTGAAATAACACTCAAATGAGCTGATAGCTTTCAAAGCCGCCTGACTGTCTGGGAAGATACAGATAATGGCGTGTCTGTTTTTCTTTTAAGACAGATGGCAGCGCATATACCCATTGCATTGGTATGGCGAGTTTAGTCCTGGGTCCATACACTCCAGCCCCAGTTCTATCACCCTTTCAGAACCGTCTGGGTAAAATACAATAGATCCTGGTGAAACTGTAGGCCCACCAGATTCCCACGTCTTCCGATCATTATTTGTATGGTATATCTATGATGGTTTTTTGTTGCATGCAGTCTTCATTTTGAGTCACCAACGGATTAATGTTGACATTTTCTTTTAGTATTTGTAGATGTCCTGTTAGGTCACCCTCAGAGATCCTTTTGTACCTTTTAAGTTTTAAGGCACTTTTTACTGCCTCTAATTGTACAAGTTTATGCAAGGGTAACAGATGCATTATGGCATCCAGAGTGATAGTGGGAGTACTTCGAATAACTCCTGTTATCGATAGAGTTGCTAAACGTTACAGTTTAGCCAACTCTCGTTGAGCAGAATTTATGTTGGTTCTGGGCCACCAGACTAGAGAAGCATACGAAATCTTGGGTCCTATGACTGCCAGATAAATCAAACGGATTATTCTTCGCTCTCCGACAAGCCCAAAGAGCAGCAGTTGCTTTGTTTACTCCAATTTAATTTCAGATCTTGTATGACTCCTAGATATTTAACTTGAGAGGAGAAAGACAACTGCACTACCTAAAGGCGGTGCCTTTATGTTGATAATTTTTTTTCTTGTGAAAATTACAACAGTTGTTTTTGAAGGGTTTACATTCAGCCCCTCTCTCCTGCACCAAGCAAGAGTGTAGTTTAATGCTGATTGCATTCTTCTGATAACGTTGCATCATGCTTCCCCCGTATTATTACTACGATGTCATCCGCGAAGCCTATGACTTCATAGCCCATTGTCACCAAGTTATTCAGCAGATCATCAACAATTAAAGACCACAAAAGTGGTGAGAGCACACCTCCTTGCGGACAGCCCTTTGATGTACTTACTTCAACTGTTGATTCACCTAATCTAGAGACAATGCAGCGATGTGTCAGCATAGCAGTGATCCAGTCTACGAGGGAGCCATGAAACCCCCTGTATTCATAGCTGAACTATTGATAATGTCGAAGTTGTGAGTATTTTTGTAAAACACTTCAAAATGTTGCTGAAATACAACAGCTTTAGAGTTCCACTACCAGGTGTCCTTGTTAGCATCCAAACATCGCATGTAAAGTTTTCATGGGAAATTCTTTGTTCTACCAATTTGATTGATGCATATCAGGATCAGGAGTTGATACAACAACAACAAAATTCGGTTATTATTAAAAATGTTTGAGATCGAATGACTTATAGCGAATTCGTTTTTGAACCAGTTCCAACCTGCGATACCCGTACTAATTGTCAGTGTAAACCTCAACCCAATACGAGTTACAAATAGAAACAAACACATCGACGTGTAACACACAACAAGTCGACCCAATTTTGATACCCGATCCAGGTTGGAACTGAATCAAAAACGAATTCGCTATTAGGCTTCGATGTTCCGAACTTGTTTCGCGAATCGGAAAACAACAAAAGTCCCATCAACAACAACAACGATAACCCATCATTGTTTCATCCTTAAACCCTTGGTAACGATGTTCCGGGGTTATCATCTTCATTTGTTGGTGAAAACATTCGCCGAGCTCATCACTTTCGTCACCAAGATTTTCCAGGAAAAAAAACCGAATGAGAATGGAGGAAATATATCTTCAAAGACATATTCACACCTGTGGTCAGTGAAATAAAAGAATATGAAATAAGTTATAACAACTAAATTGTTTTTAATTTATACCTATTTTCTCATGATTTTGAGGATTTTCGTCGACGGTTTCCTCTTAACCTGGACTTCGGAAATTTTCCAAAAAGATTTGTGAAAACTTGCTGTAACGATTTTCACGCTTCTTCCTCATCTGGTGTCAAAACTGTGTTAAAGGCAGAATCATTGAAAGTATTATACGTTCTATTTCCACGAGGGGATCATTTTTAACGTTTTCTTTACCAACTGTGAAATAAGCCCGTTTTGGTCAATCTTTTCGGTTGAGATGTTCCTTATGAGCTCGACTGTCCCATTTGATTGTTATTTATCAAACTGAGCAAAAAAGCCATAGAATAAAAGGATTCTTATTATTTTTAATGCAGTAGAATGGATTTCAACTGAACTTGCTGCGATGAATAAACGCCATTCAGCTGGATCATATGGTTCACCAAACTCTTCAACTAATTGCTATGCATTGAAAACAGAGGATGGGGAATCTAATAAGGATTGTATGCAACGGTATAAAAAAATGTTAAAATTTTACATGTCTCTATGTCTTGATTTTTGGTTTTGTCCCTATCTACTGTGCGTGTCTAACTATCGTCTTTGTTCCGCAAATAAAGCGCTTTAATTCGGAGAGATCATTTTGGACGATCGTCGGCCTCATGTGCACATGGACAATAGGAAAGAGCTTTTAGTAGTTACTTACAGGCCTGAAGTCACTGAAATCCAAAAGAAACCCTCTACATTAGCTAAATTTTCGAAGCCTCAACATGCAACACCACTGTTAACCGGACTGTATTTATGTTTCAACGAACTATACAAAAAACTTAACTTGCTAAATTTCTCAACTATACTTCAAATTTAGAATCTTACGTTGGGCTTGCTTTGTCCTTTATAGAATAATATTTGTCAAATTTCTTGTGACGAGTTCTGTGACTAGAAATTTCGGCCTCCTTGCTCAGCATGTTGTGTTCTTTCAAGCGTGGTGCCAGCAATTCAGATCTATCCTTCGATAAGTCGAGTTCTCGCACCAAATCATTAAATTCCGATTGTGTTTCTTTTCAATTCCACCTCGAATTACTTCTCGCTTTTTCTAACGATTGATTCAACAGAGGGCGTTCGTTACCGCATTGGATAAAACGGATACGGGACTTGAATGTGGAACAGGTTTTGTAAAAGAAACCATTTGCGAATACTCAACTGTTATGTGACGTTCTTATTGCTTATCTTTTGCTAAGCAGAAGTAACAATTCGTTGCATGACAGAACAGTCGACGCCATATGGTTAGCATGCCAAAGGACAAATATCGACTGAGAGATAACAAATAAGTGAGCTTGTAAGTAAGACATTAACACTTATTAAAATTAGATGATCAGTTGATAAAAGAACTAAATACTACGATGCTGTAAAGACTGTATTCGATGAAAAACGGCAAAAAACGTGGCACATCAAATTCGGAGAAGGCCAGGATGGTATTGAACCAATTTAAGCGTTATCCCAACATTTCGATCAGGGATGTTGCGAAAAAGGCGAAAGTTTCAGTTTGTTTTGTGCAGAAAACAATGAAACGTTCTGGATTATTTGTGTACAAGGTCCAGAAGGCACCGAACCGGAGCGATAAACAGAACTCGGTGGCCAAAACTCGTGCAAGAAAACTGTACAGGGAGTGGCTCACAAAACCGTTCTGCATTGTGATGGACGATGAGACCTACATTAAAGCCGACACCAAACAAAGGACAGGAACACTTCGTCGCCACCTTTAAATTGGCCGTTCCGGAGAGTGTACTCAAGAAGAAACTGTCGAAATTCGCCAAAAAATTCTTTGTCTGGCAAGCGATCTGTGGATGTGGCAAAATGAGTCAGCCCCTCATCACCTCTGGGACCGTCAACGGACAAATCTACAAGGACGAATGCCTCCAAAAACGACTTCTGCCCTTCTTGAGATCTCACGATGGCCCGACACTGTTTTCGCCGGATTTGGCATCTTGCCACTATGCCCGGCAACGTCAACCTTCCAAACACTCCGGAACTTCACCCAATTGAAAAATTTTGGGCAATCATGAAAACAAAGATCGTTAAAACTCCAAAACTGATAGAAAATGAACTTGAACTAAAGAAAGTGTGGTTAAAAGTAAGTAAGCAAGTCGGTCCTATCATTGCCCAAAATTTGATGAAAGGGGTCAAGGCAAAGGTGCGGGCATTTGGGTTGGGAGAAGAGGTTCAATAAACCAATGATGTCAAAACTTAACCATTTAGTAGTACTTTATTTTCAGAAAGTTTGAAAAGAATCGGGCTCAAGGAACCTATTTTGTGTGTCCAAATGGTGACCTATTTTGTGTGCCCAAATTTCATCGAATACAGTCTTTATATCGTTTATATGAAAGTTACTTAAGAAATCAAATTACCTTGCGCCTGAAATCCATCTAGCCAAGTACGTTTTGCAAGAACTACGTAGCACTTTTGTAATTCACAGTTTGTCAAAGTCACCGGGATTAAGTTGAAAAAAAAAAGTTTTTTGCTACTGAGTTTATGATCCTTTGCAAGAGCCCTCTGAAGTCTTGCGACTTCCGGAGTATAGCTTATGTTTCCACACACGTTATATATGTATGAAAAAGAGAGGAGACCAAGCAATAACTAGCCCTACCGTCTTTACTTATCTTCAAACGTTAGGCTATCTTGTTGCCACTCCAAAGTGGTCCTCTCAAATCTTGTTTAAATACTCTTATTTGTTTTGATTATTTCATATCTCAATACCAAAGCATCATTAAAACCTTAAAATATATTTAACAAAAATTAAAGAAACTCCGTTATCAGGGCAACATTTTTCTCTCTTTTTGAAAGCAAAAAGTTCTCAGGAAGTTCGCGCTAATGTTTCTAACATTTTCAACATGTTAACAACACACAATTTTTTTATAGAATCGGATTAAGGTGAAGGTCCGATGAAGTCTCACATAATATATAAAAAAGGGCCTACCTTTGTTGATCGATTCTCTTCATCGAATTTCTCTTTGGTTTATCGTGGCTGAACCATTGAATTTGTGGCTCTGCTGACAGCTTAGGTCGAGAGAATAAGTTGTTAGTTTGTTTATTGAACAAGAAATTCTATGGAAAACGCATTCGCATTTACGTCATTCATAGAAGAGAAAGCCGTTACAGATAACCGATCAGCGAAGATAGGCCCCTTTGAAATATTACGCGAGAAGTAAACCTTAGCGTGAAACTTCGAGATCACAAATGTCATCTTGGATATAACATACAGTAAAGAAATTGCTACTCTCTGATCGTTGTAACGTAGCATCTAAGGAATTTCAAATCATTAACTATATTGTTAAGTGGGAGATTATATGTGTGCTCTCGTAGATTCACGCTAGGGCTTACTTGTATCTGCACCTTAAGGTTGTCGGCATATACATTCAATGTCCTTGAAATACCAACTATGGAATCAAGCTCTTTTGACATATTGTCAAAGAAGGACAATCTCAAGGAAGATTAAATACTTTCCAAATTTCACATAGTTGCTCTCAGCTACTTAGGAAAATACCCAAGATGATTTGTGGTATCAAACACACCAATATCAGATTAGGAGAAACTTTATTACCCATATAACAGCACATCACTAGTATTGATAAAAAATAATGGATAGACATTCGATCGACTGCACATAACTTTGTATGCAGGGCGCAGCTAAAACAAGGTGTCCGCAACCCCACTTACAGACTTGCAGCGCTAAAAGCAGATTCCAACCGGGTGCTCCCTTTGCAAAAGTATCACAATCAGTCCAACCCGTTCCGGTTTAGCTCCTATTCAGGCTGATTAGATACGGTAAAACCAGTAGATAAAACAAGTTTCATCTCTCGACCCATCAACGGGGAAAAGCATATCCCTCTTCCGATACGACGGGGATGAGAAAGCAAAGTGGGTAGCCACTCACTCACTGCCCAAGTCGTTGGAAGTGATTTGAGTCGATAGTTTTGGCATTAATAATTTATGAGGTCGCTATCCTCGTTCGTCTGACTTTTCGGCAAAACAAAAGTCATCAACAATTCAGTGATATATGCGATTTCCGCCCGACCCACTCATCATATTTTTGATCGTTGTGTTCAGTTTCAGCCCATCGGTGGTCAGTTTACATCCTATTGGGCAGCGTGCAGAAGTGTATGAGGCTGGTCAGTGCCGTCTGCCATAAATTAAGAAATCATTTCGCCATTAATTAGCATTCACAAGCCCACTGTTCACCGCGAGATCAGCTTTCGAATCGCTTCCCGTACCAACCTACCTTGTAAAACGGCTTCCACTGCTGATTTTCCTTCAAGTCGCTGTTGTCACGGCCTACTCGGTTGACATTTAGCACGTTGCTCGTATGTATTTATTCACAGCAGGCCAGACGAAGGGAAGAAGTGCATCGCCTACTCTCTACTGCTTGCTGATGGGCACGTCGCACACAGATATGAATGCACAGACTGCGCTCTTCTTTCGCCGCAAATTTATGATTTGCGCGACCACTGCGCGACTGTAATTTCGAAATTGATATTCTTCCACACTTATCGATATGCGCTGATATTTTTTTCTTTTTTACTTTTTTTTCTGTATTGTTATGTGTATTCACTTGTCCGACCTAAACAGGAACAGTCATTCTAGTTCTTCACGCGTACGAACACTACTACCAACACACCCGAAACCGAGTTTGTTTTCTGTTGGAGAAAAATCGATAACAATATAATTTCTCCTAGAACATTTTTTTTTCTCTATCCGCTCAAAACATACACACAGATGAATGAAACCCGACTCTCCGAAGCTGAGTAAAACTGGTTCAACATTTTTTCTTATCTTCACACGCACGCTACATTCATTGTGGATGCTAAACACATCGGCTCTATCCAAATCATGCTTCCGTCTTAATTCAAGGCATATTTTTCATTGAAGAAACATGTTTCTGTAACCACTTGGATACGAACTGCCAAATTTCCCCTCGCTCCAATCATTTACATTTACACACACCAACGAAAAATAAGAGCGAAAGGAGCCCGAGTCTTCTTCGCACCTTCACATCTTCATTAGCCTTTGCCTAGTACGTGTGAATGTTTACTTTCCTTGCACAAAAGGACAACTCTAAATCCACCCCCACATATTCACACCAACTCGGCTCGCAGGCTGTGTGGGAATAAGTCCAATAACCCTTTTTTGAGCAAAAATAAGCAATAGGGAAACCAGATTTCGAAATTAATTCAACCAATGCCATGAAAGCAATCAACGACGGCGAAACTTCATTCGATACTAACGTTAGAGAGAAGAGATGAAAAGATAACGGATAATGTAATTAACAACCACTTCAGGTAACTTTTCAATCAAAACATCGAATGCGATTAGATGTTAGAATTGCGTGAAGCATTTAGCTACGCACACACACACACACACACACACACTCAAGCTCGCGAGTTTGACCAGACATAATCACAAGAAGTCCATGAATCAAAGTTAGCCGAGAATCTGGACACAACCAGACAGGAAAAAAAGGCGAAAGAAGCCCGCAGAGGCTATTATTGAGTAAACAAAGAAGAACCTGAAAAAGTCAGAGCTTTCAAGATTGGAATCTAAAGCAGCTTACACTGCAGCGGCTCAGTGTGTTCACTTAGCAAGAGCCACGATTCGGGTGCCCCATTTCAAGTTCAATATTCGATTTTGTACACACAGAGTTTTTAAGACGAATGTCTGCACGGCGTTTGGGTGAAGAAAGAAAAACAGCAAAAACACTCTACGTGATGTCATTACTAAACAGCAGCCACTTTTTTTTCTGTCATTTCCTGCATTAACACACTCTTTATTTTCGTGTTTAATTCACATACTCCACTGGCTCGGAATGGAAATACCCGTGTTGTTTCTTCTTCGATCCCTATCCCTCACTAATCGGAAAAATTGACCAAACCCACCTAAATCAAGCAGGCGACGGCACGTTTCTAACACGAATCTCAAAACGTCATAACAACCGCCACAATCACACAATCAGTTTGGTTGCTTTTTCGACGGAAGGACGAATTGTGCGGGTGTTTGAGGAAGTATCCTGGATCCGTGTCCGTCGCGACGCACTGTTCCTCGACTTGAACTGTCCTGAACTTTGTGGCGGACTGAAGTTCGAACGCTAGCGACCGTGCAGAGAACCCGATTGCGACTGACATCAACATTCGGTGGGTGTAGTGAATAATACCAACGAGAGAGTTGTTTCTGCTGCTGTGCTGCTGCTGCTGTTGAAACGGCGCTGGAGAGGAACGCAGAGCAATGGTCATCCGAAGAGACCGACTCCGAAAGATACGGTGGTAACACCAACACAGGCGCGGCGTCTTCTCGCGTTGGATGGTTCGGTGTAGGATAAACAAACAAAAAAACTGTACGAGCGATAAGCCCAAGAGCCGGTTTTCATGTGTTGGCGGGTGTGATGTTTTGTTTGACTCGGTGGTTTGAAGGTGTTGAATTGCACTGAAAGCAGAGCTTTTTCTTCTTCGCGGACAGTAGAGTCACCTAGCGGTGGACGGATGGTTTTATCTATGATGGAAGCTTTTCGGATATCCAAAGGGGTCTAGGTGAGTACATTACGTTGTGGCGGTAAGTTTTCAAAACTGCAGTTAGGATCCGTCTCAGATATTTGTTTATTTGTTTATTTGTTGCACTTTTTCAATCTGACTAGCTGCCTTAATGATTTCTCGCGTAACTTTTCAAAAGGTCCTATGTAACAAATGTAAACAAATTGAATTAATTAATGCACACTATTGCTATTGCACTTATCAACATTATGTTAAAACACGCATTTTGATATGTTTTCATAGTATTAAGAAAATTGAAAATCAACAAAACGTCCGATGTCTGATTTCGCAATAGCGATGCTCTATTGTTTGATAAGACAATCAGTTTACCTGTCGGGCTAAAAGTCTGAAGTGTCAGAAACAAACATAACAAAGCAAATTCGTACTTCGGTCGTTCGATTGGAGAAAGTACAAAATACCGTTCCAACAATGTCGGAAGGAATTAATAATTCTGCGTTCGATTTGCTCCTCGGTAAGTGCATTAGTTCCTTGAAATAAGGTTATATAAATCAAAATATATCTTGAATGTTGGTCGTTTCTTGCAGCCGCAGCCACAACAATATTTTCATCACACAATTTCATCAGCAGCACAATTAGAGGAAGTTGCTGTATGTGGTAGCCTGCAAAGTTGCGTTGTCGCCAGTTATGGTTCAGATCCTTCGCGGGATCCTCTACAAGAAGACAGCATCGAGGAAGTGTATGTAGAAACTATCCCGGTAACGGTAAGCATTGGAAACATAAACGACCCGCTCTACGATGACGAGGAAATTGTTGAATGTTCGGATACCATCCCAGCACAACGTTCAATAATCGGAAACCTAACAGCAAGCGTGAGGAAGCGGTCTTTGGAAACAACCAAAACAGAGTGGAGAGATATTTTGTTTTCAAATATTTATAGATGGTATGCTCTAAATATATGTTTTAATATCAACTTTTTTTCTGTGAACTTTCCAGTGCAGTAGTTCTTTACAGTCGAATTTATGGGTAAATGCCAGAAACTTCTTATTTTAACAATCATGTATTTGCGGCTGTGGCACTGCCTACCAAGAAGTTAACCACATTGTGTGGCAATGCACTAAATACGAATTTGCTAGACCTGATATACGAGAAGGCACGTAGAAAGAATAGGATTGTTTTCCCCGGGAAGCAAATGCGTGTGTGAAAGAGAAAGCAATGTCTAGTGCTATGTGTTATGTTCTAATTTACTAATAGAATGATAATAAAAATTGAAATGACCTATGTAGCTATCATTGGAATAAAATGTCCTATGTGGCACGACCAATGTACAGTTCAGCTAAGCAAAATGTCCTATCTAACATTTTTGATGTTTTCGTTGTTATTTCAACATAAAATGCTACAAAAACCATTACTGTAGCAAATTCAACAACAATGCTTGCCCTCAAAAGCAATTGAATGGGTAAAACTTGATCCAAGTTGAAACATTTTCAAACAATATTTTCATATTCTTCAACCTCGTTTTCCTCGGGATAAGCAAATTGTTAGATAGGTCCTTTTGAAAAGTTACGCGAGATTTGATTGGTTAAAAGTCCCCATAAAGTTTTGATGGGGAAAAGCCTGAATGATTCGGCCACATGCAGATATCGTATCATGATGCCGAAAAAACTCCATATCTTTTATAAATTATCAACTACATACAACTACAAACCTAAACAGAATACATAGTATGAACATAGATTAAAATTAAACATTTATCATTTGCGTGAGCAGTAAGTAAAACCATGAATTCACTCTCCCCATAGAGATGTAAGGGAACACCAGAAAACATGCCAATTTCATCTCAGCGCCTTGCCGAAAGCTTATGCTTGAATGTAGCAGCAGAAGCGTTGAAATCAAACAGCATGTACGATTGGTTGAAGCTAACTGGCATGAAGCGTTTTGGATCATGCTGACCATACATAGCACGACGAAACTCCCGATGCAGAAAATCTCGTTGGCGAAGGATTCGTTCGTTAGAGTGCGGGAATTTCCGACCAATCTGTATCTCCCAAAAGAACTTTAGGTACAGATACTGCTTGCGTGGAATTTCTTCGCTTCTCCAAAGTCTCTATGTCCAGTAGCTAAGCTAAATCGATCTTCGTTTTGTTGGGTAGCAACCGACCGTTAACATTAAATAACAAGTACAGTCGAAGCTCTTTATAACGACATCCGAGTTAGCCTTGCTTATTAGGCTCTAGGTTTTACTTCACTTCCCCTCAAACCTTTACTGAATAAAGACGTGTTACCATTAACCTCTGCCTATTCATTAGGTTATGGCCCCGGTTGCGAGAACGGAAGTAGTTCGAAAAATCTAGAAGATTTTTTGTTGAAACCACCACTCTCAAAATGAGCGAAGAATAGCTTTGGCTGTTCAACGGAAACAACTTTAGAAATTGGAAATTCCGCATCGAATTACTGATGGAGGACAAGGGACTGCTGCACTGCTGTCTGGAAAAGGCGATAGAAGATGAAGAGTACGCGAAGGATCTACCGGCGGACACTGCTGCTGTGAAAGCGGAGAAGAAGAAGCTACTGAACGGAATTGCCAGAGACCGGAAGTGTAAGAACCTACTCATCCATCGGATCGCGGAAGACCAGTTGGAGTACGTGAAAGACAAAGTCACGACGAAGGACGTTTGGGACGGTTTGAAGAACGCGTTCGAACGGGTAGGAATCGACGGGAAGCTGTTCCTGAGGAAGCAATTCCAGGAGCTGAAGTTGAGAGACGGTGAACAGGTCAAGATTTTTTTTCTAAAGTTCGAGAAGGTCTCTCGGAGGCTGAAGGCGGCTGGAGTATAAACGGACGAGGAGGAAGTTGTGTGTCAGCTGTTGCTGGCACTTCCAAAGTCATACGATGCCTTGATCACTGCGTTGGAGACGATCCAGCCCGACCAGTTGACACTGGAATACGTGAAGAAGCGGTTGCTGGACGAGCAGCTAAAACGGGAACACCAAAATCTATCAGGAAGCGGGGTGGAAGATTCCAGCGAATCAGCCTTTTCCGGTAAGAAGTTCGGCATCAAGTGCTTCGGCTGTGGCCGGTTCGGACACAAGCGTGTGGATTGCCCCGAAAATCCAGAGAAAGATCGGGAAAGGAACCAGAAGACCGTTGGAAAGTTCAATCGGAAGCAAAAATCCGGTGTGAATGTGGTGACAGAACACGAGATGGCGTTTGTTGCTGCTACAGGCGACGGTGCTTTTGCGCCAGCTGCGCCGGTGCGCCAGCTGTGATGTCTAAACAGCGAATTGAGTGGTTCTTGGATTCGGGCGTCACGGACCATATGCTGAAGGAGCGATCGTTTTTCGAAGAGCTGCATCCGTTGGCGAGACTGGTTCACGTTGCGGTGGCAAAATCTGGCGAGATGCTCGTAGCCAAGTCGGCCGGAACAGTACGGTCGGACATGCTCATCGATGGCAGGAAGTATCCGTCTGTGGTGAAAGAAGTGCTGTTTGTACCAGAGCTGCAGTGCAACTTATTTTCGGTTCGTCGACTGGAAGACATCGGAATGACGGTGAAAATTGCCAATAGGAAGGTATCCATCGAGAAGGACAATCGGGTCGTGTGTGTTGGTCAGAGGAAGGGCCAATTATATGCGCTGGACATCTATCTTCAGAATACGACTGCATCAGTGGAAGCGAGTGCCGTGTCTTCGAAGCAGGACGGTTTCGAATTGTGGCATCATCGATACGGCCATCTGGGAGAGGCGAACATGAGAAACCTCTGGAAGTACGGGATAGTGGACACTTCTGCGACTATCCAGGACTGGCCCGATAAGTACATTTGCGGTGTATGTCTGACAGGTAAGCAAACTAGGCATTTAATTAAGCGTCTGTCCCACATGTTAGGGGCGGCTGATCGACGTCCGAGTGCCAGGAAAGGGCTCTAAGCTCAACTGTGCACTATGGTCCTTCGGAAAGTAGGGGGTTGGTGTCCGGCCCTGCGTGCCAGCCGTAAAAAATCATTGCAACGGAAAATCAGCAACAGAATAATACGAACCGAGACCAACGGCAACGACCCCAGCGAACAAAAACGACTTACGATTAGAGACTCGGTACGTGGAACTGCAGATCTCTCAACTTTATTGGGAACAACCCCATACTCGCCGAACTACTGAAGGACCGCGGGTTCGGCATCGTAGCGATGCATGAGGTGTGTTACACTATTGGGGATTCGGAGAGCAAGTAAAGTTCGACTGAACTGATTAGCGATTGACTAAAGACTAAATTTATTTGCATGTATCAATCATAACAATTATTCATAGGTTGCTTCGATTCGGTCCCTCTAACACTCCTCCTCGACATCGATAGCAACAACTCCCGTCGTTTCACGTAGCTTTCCTAACTTTACGCTCGTCAGCGGCTTGGTCATCATATCTGCCAGCATATCCTCCGTTGGACAATATAGCAAACTGATGACATTATTCTTCTGCAGATCCTTGACGAAACAGTATTTCGTGTTGACATTCTTCGATCGCTGGTCCACCTTGTCGTTCTCCACCTGCCGAATGCAGCTTTGGTTGTCCTCACGTATCCACATCCTTCCGGAGATCCATGAGCAACTTCAGCATCCATTGAACTTCCCGGCATGCTTCGGCCAGAGCGATGAATTCCGATTCGGTGGACGATAGTGCCACGCATGATTGTTTCCTAGAGGCCCAACTCACGATTCCGCCGCCGAGAAAAATCAGGAACCCAGAGGTTGATTTCCAGTCCCGAGTGTCTCCGGCCCAATTCCAGTCCTTCACTCGTCGCTCCTAGCTTCAGCTGGTGACTTCGAGTATGGAAAAGGTACTTCAACACCCTCTTCGCTTCAGTCCAGTCCCTAGCTCGGGGCTGGCTGACGGATCGTCCCAGGATTGATGTGCTGATCGAAACATCCGGACGTGAATTCACTGCGATGTACAGCAAACCACCCACCAGGTTTTGGAACTGGTCGCTATTCGGCAGTACAGCTGAATCCTCCTTCTTTTGCTGGTAACCAGGGTCCACGGAATCTTTGAGCCTTTCGGATCCGACTGGCCGAATCGAGCAGCTAACTTGGTGATGTACGCCTGCTGATTGATAAGATATCCGTCGTTATATTTAGTTACCTTGATCCCGACGAAGTGCTTGATGTCGCCCAACACTGACAGCTTGAAGCATCGTTGAAGGTGGGCAACTATCTCGGCGAATACTGCCTCACTGGAACAGGCTACAAGGATGTCGTCCACATAGATAATGATGAACGATTGCTGGCTATTTCTTGTCCGAATGTAGAGGCATGCGTCGGCCGATGATTGCACGAATTCACGTCGTCTTGAACGTGCTTGAACACGTCGTCAATCATTTTGTTCCAGACTCAAGCCGCTTGTTTGAGCCCGTACATACTTCGCTTGAGACGGCACACACCGGCTGGGTTCCCGGTCTCAAAACCAGGGGGCTGCTTCATAAACAGTCTTGATGTCCACATGCTTGATGTAGTGATTTCGTTCAGCTACCACGGTCAGCAATGCGCGGAAAGTGACTTGCCTGGCTTTATACCTCACGACGTTGCCGGTCTCGTCCTCCTTGCGTTTGAAGGCCCACTTGCCCACTTCGTGATCTCCCAGGTATCGTTTTCCATCAAGGAACGAAATTCGTCGTCCATGGCTGCCTTCCAGAACACGCTCTCAGGACCGTTGATTGCTTCCTCATAGCTTCGTGGTTCAATAGACGCTTCCGATACCTTGCCAATAGTGCACGATAGCGAACCGGTGGTACACCCTTGGTTTAGCGAGTCGATCTTCGGGGGGTTTCAGCGGTTTCAGTGACATCAGCTTCGGTTAACATAGAATCAGTCGCAATATCGTAATCAAAATCATCGTCGTTCGGTTGATCGTCATCCACGTCCGACTCATCCGACGATTCTTCGTCGTCGATCGCCGGAGTAGCTTCATCTTCGGCCGGCTTCATAGAATACTCGAATTCCACTACATTTTCTACGTGTCGGTTGTCACCGAAGCCATCCTGCTGCTCGGAGCTCTCCTCCGCTAGGCGTTCCTCCGCGAGGCGCTCCTCCTCAACGAAATTTGCATCTCGGCTGATAATTACCTTCAGTGTTGACCAGTCCAAGAAGCGGTATGCTTTGTGGTCCAACGAATAACCCACAAACGTTAGCTTCTTCGATGCCGGCTCAACTTCTTCCTCTTCTGCTTGACGATTTGAACGTGCGCAGCGCTGCCAAAGACCTTTAGATGTATTACGTCCGGCTTCCTTCCATGCCAGAGCTCGAAAGGCGTTATAGGGGCCGACTTCGACAGTAGAATGTTCAGCAAATAAACGGCAGTGCTTACCGCCTCGGCCCAGTAGTTTGGCTTCGAACCACATGCACCGGCTCATCTCGATCAGGTACCAGTTCTTCCTTTCTGCGACGCCATTCTGCTGAGGAGAGTAACTTGCGGTAAACTGTGCTTGAATGCCTTCTTGTTTGTAGAACTTCCTCAGCTCGTTTCCCGTATATTCGCCACCTTGGTCGCTTCTAACTACTTTCGGCGGCCGTCCAAACTGCGTCTTCATCATGGCCACGTACTCTATTATCTTCTCGGGAACCTTATCCTTCTTTCGCAATAGATACAGGACACAGAATCTGCTGTAGTCGTCGATGACGGTCATGAAATAGCGATAACCGGACACCGACACGTTCTCCACAGGACCGCAAACATCGGTGTACACAAGATCGAGGACTGCCAGGACTTCCTCTCCACCGACTTCGGGAACGGTTTCCTGCTCATTTTCGCCTCCTGGCAGCAATCGCTACGCACTCCGCAATCGTACATCTTCAGTCCGGCCACCAGATTCTTCTGCATCATCTCACCGAGAGCGTTAAGGTCACGATGTCCTCTTGCCGCCATCAACACTTCCTTCTTTGTTCGTACCTTGTAGAGTCCACCAGTCTTGACTGCGGCCGCTGCTATTTGGCCACCAACGAGAATCCGGCACCCTACTTCGTTGAACATCACCTCGGCTCCTTTTTCCACCAGCTTCGGTACAGACAGCAGGTTGATCTCCAAACTTGGTACAAACAGCACGTTGCTAAGGGTAACCGTGGTCGTTTTTCCGTTGTCATGGTAACACAACAACCGTCCAGAACCGACACCTTCCACCTTTGCGATTTTTCCATCGGCCAGGCTGACCGATTTCACGGGGCTTTCGACGATTTCGTTGAAAAATTCTCGCTCGCCGCACATGTGCCGGGAAGCTCCCGAGTCCACAATCCACTCACCAGAATCAGCTTGCGCTCCAGCCATCAGAGCGAACGTAACGGATTCCTCTTCACTGCGAGCAGCTTTTGCTTTCGGCGATCGACCTTTTTCCGGTTCCGTCTCCTTGGCGTACAGTTTGCATTCCTTCTGCTTGTGGCTTTTCTTGCAGAAATGGCACACCAACGGCTTTTTCTTCTTCGCAAAATTTGCCTTTATCGCTGAGTCCGACGGTCCACGATCACGTTTCGCCACTTCGTCCAACAGCTTACCTTTGACCAACTCCAATTTCAGCTCATCGTCGGAACGGCTCTCCAGGGCCGTCGTGAGCGTGTCGAAAGAATCGGGGAGGCTCCTAAGTACCAGCGCCACCGCCAGTGGTTCGCCTAGGTCCAGTTCAGCGCACGACAGCTTCGCAAATAGTTCTTCCAATTCGAACAAATGGCTGTGCATGTCGTCCCCGTCCTGGTATGTTTTGTTGCAGATCCTCTTCAGAACCGCAACTTTCGAGCAGAGGGACGTCTTCTCGTGGTGCTTCTTGAGGTTCTCCCAAGCTTCCTTGGCCGTCTTCGTGTCGCGTAACAGGGCATGTTGCTGATCCTCAACGAGCAGCGCAATCGTCGCTATCGTTTTGCGGTCTCCGCCCTTCCATGCGTCCGTCAACGGTATCGGAGCTTGATTCTCGATGTACTTCCACATGTACTTCCACATGTACTTCGATGTACTTCCACATATTCGAGTCAGCAGCATTTCCGCCTTAAATTTCCACACCGAGTAGTTGGAACTGTTCAGCTGCACGATCGAAACCTTGCTTCCTTCCATGGCGTTTCCAGAAACTTCCGTCAGCAGAGAAAAAAAAATCATCGTTCTTCAAACAACTTCAAGCGTTGCTAGGCTACGGTTATCTGGGCCCATAACCTATTGGGGATTTGAAGAGCAAGTAAAGTTCGACTGAACTGATTAGCGATTGACTAAAGGCTAAATTTATTTGCATGTATCAATCATTACAATTATTCATAGGTTGCTTCGATTCGGAACCTTTAACATAGACAGGATCCATGGTGCGAACGTTTACAGGTAATCATACTATCTACCAGAGCTGCGGCTACACACGCGAGCTGGGAACAGTATTTATGGTGATGAGCGAAACGCAGAGACGCGTGATCGGTTGGTGGCCGATCGACGAAAGAATGTGCAGGTTGAGGATCAAGAGCCGATTTTTCAACTTCAGCATAATCAACGTGCACAGCCCTCACTCCGGAAGCACTGATGATGACAAGGACTCATTCTAGAACTCTTTGGTATCTGGAGAACAAATCCCAGTACGGTAGTACAATTCATTCGAAGTGTAATACCGTGCTGGGATAATGCTCTAAGTCAAGCGTTGACGACCACTGCTAACAATAGTGGTACGTCACCTGGACAGAGCTAAATGAAAGGGGATATATCACAATCGATCTAAAAAATGGTCGCAGTGATGAAAATACCCGACAAGGAATAAAAAAAAAACTATTTTTTTGTTTCCTTGCTTCTTGTACCTGCCCAGCCAGCTATTGGTCAACCATCTGCGCCTAGCTCCTGAAATGGGCTTCTTCTTCTTCTTTAGCATTTGAATAACAGATGACCACTTCCGGCCACTGAAATGGACTCACAATTCGGATACAGACATTCAATCAACTCTCGTATAAAGGTAGCAACTAAAATCAAAGTCTTTTATTGTCTGAAAATTCCTTGCAACAAAATTCATTCCAGAAGAATCGAATTCCGATCCACACGCCATTCGCTGTTCAACCTTCAAATGGCTGCTTGAAGTTTGAACACTTTCCGGCAGAGTCGGATTTTATTGATTCCATCGACTTTAATCCTTCCGGGGATAATTCTCAGGTTCAGTAAACAAAACTTACCGAATGCGTTGTACAGGTTTCCTTATGACTACAATTACAGTATTATTATTTTCCTTTCTAAAGCAAATCCTACAAACATTCATGACTCAATTGTCAGCTAAGCTAAACTATCAGTTTGGCTAAATATAGAATACTCTCTATAGCTTAATTCTATAAAAGCTTAATCGTCTAAACATTCAATTGGATCATCTTCTGTAAACAATAAACACAGATGGCTTTCCTAATCCCAAACAGTTAACATGATTGTTTCTAGACAATAAATCCTAGCAATAAATATCAACTCGTTGCATCATCTAATAGATTCTCTCCTTTTGTCAGAATAACGAATGCGTAAGACTATGAACTTAGATCGAGCGAGGTATTGAATCTGAGGAATAGTCCAACCAATCCACCACATATGGCTGTTTGTGGTAGTTTGGGGCAGTAACATATATCGATAAATTCTGATTAAAACATATAACGAACAAACGGCAATTGGCATTGGATTCTAGAAAATAGGAAGTCCTTGAACGAATAGATAAGAAACTAAGGTAAATAGAATCAAACAAGCACTCCGTGGCCAGAGGAAACGATAGCTTTTTCGTCCTGAACTCTGAATACAATGCATTATAGTTACCGTTACCACCGTAGTTGTAGCTAGAATAGTAAGTACTATCAATATCACTAGGCTTCTTGCAGTAGCTTGCACCATCGACATGTAACATTTGACCGACTCTAAGCTTATCTTCATAGTTATCATTATCAGTACCACTAGGTGAACGACATATGCTATGATTATGCTCGCTAGAACCAATGCGGAGATTAGCGGTATTGTAGTAGTTGTTGTAGTTTGGGGAACAGCTACAGTTCGTTGGTGAATCGATACGATTAAAGCAATGATAGCAGCAGTAGCAACAGAAGCCACCGCTGCAGCAACAGTGACTCGGTTGACGATCGCTCGAGCAATCATGTCAGACGGCAGTCCCTGAGTAGATCTGTCCGGGCACAGCCGTCGGTATCAGCGGTTCGGGTTTGAATGTTTGCCGCAGGCGCTATAAGTGAAGTTTTCGATTGTTATCGGTATTGTTTGGTAGGACGAAATACTTACACTTCTACACCCACCGTCACTGATCATGAATTTGTAGATTACGTATAGTGGGATACACAGAACCGATGACAAGGTCAGAACCCAGCCGGCCGCTACGCTCCATTCCGGATATTTGTACTCTCCCTCCAGCATGGCTTCGTAACCCAAAAGCGAGAATATCAGGATGCACTGAAAAAAAAAAAACAACGATTGAATCAGTTAAATCCATCTAGCAAAACCAGTTCCCAGTAACTTACGAAGAGGAACGTTGGACTGATGTACTTCCAACAGATGCGCCAGAAGAGCGACGGTTTCTTTCCCAACATTTGCTCGATGTCGGCGGAGAAGTTTTCAACGCCGTAGAACCAGAACACGCCAGCAGCTTCGACGAACACGACAAATAGGATCGCCAGGCCTGGACCGTAGACGTTTAGGAAGTTTACTAGGTAGACGCCACCCTGCGAAAGAAATTTAAAAAAAGAAAGAATATAGACACAATCAAACATACATTTAGGTCTTAATAATGGAAAAACAATTCAAAGATCTAAAAAATTCCATTCGTTTATTCATTTATAAAAATAAAAATTCACTCAAACTGTGCTGAAAACGATGCAAAAATATTCGATATTGTCAAGAAAATTGTGCGCCTCCATAACGAAGTAGAATGATTGTTTCTCAATTATATATAGATAAACTATAGATAAACTGGTTATTAAAACTGCACTGTAAAAAAATATACGTTGCAAAAAAATAAAAAATTATAGGGTATGTGTCCTATGACTCTGTTCGCTCCCCAGTCACGAAGGGGTTTCTGTGAAAGGGATCTAACCAGATCTGCCTACTCTGTACCGAAATAGGAGCCCTCGTTAAACGGCCGAGGCTCCACTTCTCTCCACCACCCATCTACTCACGAGCGAGCGGGAGCTCACACACATCCACAGTACCCGATCGACGGGTCTATCAGGCTGATATGATCAGCACACAGCCATAGTGCACTCGAGACCACACCGCGGTCAATATGCGGACCTTCATTACGGTCATATACAATTTTTAATATATTCTGTGTAAGAGTTTATGTTAAATACAGGTTAACTTCGATATAACGTACCCTCGATATAACGTACCCTCGATATAGCGTCACTCGATATAGCGTCACTTTTACCTCGATATAACGTACACTTTTTTGATGTGTAGAAAATTTCTTGAAAATTAATATTAAGAGTACCATGAACAATTATTTGAAGACCATACGGACTGTCAATAAACGACGAGGTTATTTTGAAGAGGTGGGGAAAAAGAGGGCGGGGGCTTTCTGGATAAAAAACTCGTTCCATATAATTTTTAAAAATTATGTTTGAACATGCAACCACCATGGTGGAGGGGGGGGGGGGTACTTTGTTTATGGATTGTCCCATATCAACCTTCCATCTCCATATTGATCACCCAGTGGTCTTATAACAAGTTTAAGTTAAACGTCTACGACGCCGACCATAAATTGGAGTACATTGGCATACATCGGCGTGCGGTTACGGAAGTGAAATTGATTTTGTTTATTGGTGGGATTAGATAGAGCATTTTTCTTAACGACCTATTTGGGGTATCATCCAAACCATTAAAGAAATGATTGGAAACATGGATGGTTTTCTCAAGCTTCCATTAATGTTGATTGGAAAATCTAAAAACCCTCGACCCTTTAAAAACCTAAGAGAACTTCCTGTCAACTATAGGTCATCCAAAAATGCATGGAAGACGAGGGAATTATTCAAAAATTGTTTTTTATCAGTTCGTCCCACATGTAGTAACCTTTTGATTGAATCCGGGCATCCTGTAAAAGCTGTCCTTGTGCTGGACAACTGTTCAGCACATTGCAGTACAGACGAACTACAAACAAATGATCCAGCCGATGGACCAGCATGATACAGATGGTGAAGGCCCGTTACAAAAAAAAAGATCATGACAAACGAGATTCTTCGAAGCGGCAAATATGTCCATGATAATGTTAAGCACATCGGTATAAAAGACGCAATGTTCTGGATTGTACAAGCATGGGAAGCGGTTCCGAATTCTACCATCCAGAAGTCCTGGAAAATGCTGTACATCGATACACCAGATTATGATGATGAGGACGACTTAACGTTGTCGGTTTTGAAAGAAAGGCTGAGAAATATTGCGATTAAAATCAACCGTCTGGAAAGCATTGACGAAGAAAAGGCAGAGTTCGAGATCCTAAAGGACGAAGAAATCGTTGAGAAGCTGCTCAACCCGTCAGACCTCGGTGACAGTCTCCTTCACGTCTCTGCATCACTTGATTTTGAAGATGAAAATATCAACGTTTCAGATGAATCAGCTTTGAATAGGGTTGATATTCTTGTTAAGTATGCTGAAGAGCAAGGCCTGCTTCTCAACGTGTAGTTATCTTTGCGAAAGATGATACAGGACAACCTGAACAAGAACGCAGATAGAATGGTTTACGAAATCTCACGAGTATGTTTTCTGATAAGTGCATTGCTTACATTTCCATGAATTAGTTTAACTAATTCAAAAAGTTTAAAGCAATGAGTTTTAATTATCGTTGAATCGTTGATCGTTGAACATCCTGAAGTACATTCAATAAATATTTCAAAATCTCACTGTACCACTTCTTTTGATTTAATAATAATGCTTGATTTTGAATTACATGGTGACCATTCTGCAGTTTCATGAAAGAAAATAACAACTGAATAACAACAACAAGACGACTCCACCACCTGGATCCTACATATCGCACTCAACAGCACATGAGCCAGGAACATTGGCTTCACTTCCTTTACGAAGGAAGACGTGATTAGACAAATTGCGTGTTATAAAATGCCACCGACGTCAATTGGGATTGAACCCAGACCCACTGGGGTGCCAAGTAGCAGTCACGCTTACCGCTACACCACCGGCGCCGGCTAAAACTCTCAATTCATAACTGTGGAAGTGCAATTAGAATACAAAGATGAGAGCTGCAATAATTACGATGCAATGAGCTTGAAAATGCCACAGAAGTAGACGAAGGAAGGTGTTATTCGACGAGCGGAGATAGACACGAGTGGTACAATTTTCAGGAAGTCCGTCAGACTTCGCCGACGACATCGGTAGCATAGCACGTAACTTTGAGACAATGGCGAAGAGGTATATTAGACTTAAGGTCAAAGCTAGCCGGATTGGAGCCGGATTAATGCGTCGAATACAAAGTACATGGAAAGAAGAGGCTAACGGGAAGACAATGTTAGCCTCCCATCCCGAATATTAACGGAGATGAAATCGAGACGGTAGACGAATTCGTGTTTCTGAGCTCATTGGTGATCGCCAACAACGACACCAGCAGAGAAATAAAAGGGCGTATTACGTCTGAAAACCATGCTTACTTTGGGCTCCGAACGACGCTACCATCGAATAGAGATCGCCGTACCACGAAGTTGACCATCTAAAAAATCCTCTACGGCTACGAAACATGGACAATGCTTGCGTCTTTAAACGGGAGGTGCTGCGTACCATCTACGGTGGAATGCAGATGGAAGGTGGGATGTGGAGAAGGCGAATGAATTACGAATTGCATCAGTTGCAGGGAGAACCCACCATCGTCCACACAGCAAAAATCGGCCAACTACGATGGGCTTGGGACGTCGTTAAAATATCGGACGACAGTCCAGTGAAAATGGCTCTCGAGAACAAACGAGAACACAAGAAGAAGAGGATCGGTCTAGGTGGGTCGATTAAGTGGAAGGTGACCTGCGCACCCTTCGCAGATGGCGAGACTGGCCAATTGCAGCCATGGACCGAACGATTTGGATACGATTTCTGTGTACAACTGAGGCCACCCAATTTTTATCTTAACTGTTAGTGAGTAAGTTACCTAAAAGACAAAAATCACAAAAAAGGTTTGAACTGATGAAGAGATGAACGAGCGATAGACTAAAAATCATAAATACAGAGAAAAATAGGAAAGAATAGTGTTTTTGCTCTCCAAGTTCAATAATTTATTGAAATTTGATAAATTTTGTTGAAAAACAACACATTAATATATAAAAAGGTTAATTTTTTAGATTTTTATTCATGCTTCGATATAACGTACAATTCGATATAACGTACAAGTGTAAAATGAAAATGTACGTTATATCGAAGTTTGCCTGTAAATAGTTCGTAGTTTTACGTGTTTTCTGTGTGTAAATAAGTCGTGTGTTTAAGTAGTTCTCGACGTGCATTTGTGATTCTGTTCGGTGAAAAAGACTTCCCGAAACAATAAAAGGAGAACCTAAAAAGAACAACTATTGCCTCCCGCCCAAGTGTACGAAAGGATATCTGTTGTTGCTGGCTCGCCGTTGGCTACGCTGATCGCCATCTCATGGTCCACCGCTCCGCTCTGAGGTATTCATCATGGTCCTTCGAACCGGATAGATGTCGAATGGTACCCGTCTACCCAGCAAAGATTCTTTCCCGCTAATCCGCGGATCAAATGGTGACGGCGCCATCATAGCTGCTTGGAGACAATAAATCAAGTCAAGGCATTGTTAATGCTTCACATAGGTGAGTGAGGTTCCATTTCCTTACCCTTTCATCGTTTGTTCTACCGGATGTTTTTTATATGTGCTGCGGACATTAACTTCGGAATTCTACAATCGTCGCATCGAATACTGGACCGATTTGAGAGGATTTGGTCTGACGAAGACAAACGCGAAGGCACCGCTGATATTACGCCATCATACCACATAAGTGCATACTGGAGAGGCCTTCCGTCAAGAAGAAATCACCATCCTGAATCCGCCATTGACGTCTGTTTCAACTGCACGTAGGCGAATAATTCGCAGCCGACTATCTGACGTCATCGAACATTTCTGCAGCACGTTTTACGGAGAAAACTTTTTCCGGTTAGCCGTAAATTTAAAAAATACAAGGCACTCTATTTTCCTTAATCAGGATTCCTCAACCATTGATCATCATGTCATCAGCCCAAAGGAAGCTACGCGGGCTCAAGAACCGGAAACGAGCCGTCATCAAGTCCATCTCGGAGATCTCCAGCTTCACCATCAACCCGAGACGAACTGGAGGTTCCAGTGCGATTGGAGAATTTAGTGAGGCTATGGAGTGAGTATAACACGGTGCAGACAGAACTCGAATCTGTTCAAAATCGTCGATTTTCGGAATCCTGATTTCGGTCCAAAATTTTCCCAGGGTGAAATTTTCCATCAGATGGGCTCTGGAAACCTTTAAATGCGTTTATCTCCGTAAATAAGCGTCTAATCGCTTAAATAGGGTGTTTAAAATCGTCGATTTTCGGAATCCTGATTTCGGTCCAAAATTTTTTCCCAGGAGTGAAATTTTCCATCAGATGAGCTCTGGAAACCTTTAAATGCGTTTATCTCCGTAAATAAGCGTCTAATCGCTTAAATAGGGTGTTTAAAATCGTCGATTTTCGGAATCCTGATTTCGGTCCAAAATTTTTCCCAGGAGTGAAATTTTCCATCAGATGGGCTCTGGAAACCTTTAAATGCGTTTATCTCCGTAAATAAGCGTCTAATCGCTTAAATAGGGTGTTTAAAATCGTCGATTTTCGGAATCCTGATTTCGGTCCAAAAATTTTCCCAGGGTGAAATTTTCCATCAGATGGAGCTCTGGAAACCTTTAAATGCGTTTATCTCCGTAAATAAGCGTCTAATCGCTTAAATAGGGTGTTTAAAATCGTCGATTTTCGGAATCCTGATTTCGGTCCAAAAATTTTTCCCAGAGTGAAATTTTCCATCAGATGGGCTCTGGAAACCTTTAAATGCGTTTATCTCCGTAAATAAGCGTCTAATCGCTTAAATAGGGTGTTTAAAATCGTCGATTTTCGGAATCCTGATTTCGGTCCAAAAATTTTTCCCAGGAGTGAAATTTTCCATCAGATGGGCTCTGGAAACCTTTAAATGCGTTTATCTCCGTAAATAAGCGTCTAATCGCTTAAATAGGGTGTTTAAAATCGTCGATTTTCGGAATCCTGATTTCGGTCAAAAAATTTTCCCAGGAGTGAAATTTTCCATCAGATGGGCTCTGGAAACCTTTAAATGCGTTTATCTCCGTAAATAAGCGTCTAATCGCTTAAATAGGGTGTTTAAAATCGTCGATTTTTCGGAATCCTGATTTCGGTCCAAAAATTTTTCCCAGGAGTGAAATTTTCCATCAGATGGGCTCTGGAAACCTTTAAATGCGTTTATCTCCGTAAATAAGCGTCTAATCGCTTAAATAGGGTGTTTAAAATCGTCGATTTTCGGAATCCTGATTTCGGTCCAAAAATTTTTCCCAGGAGTGAAATTTTCCATCAGATGGGCTCTGGAAACCTTTAAATGCGTTTATCTCCGTAAATAAGCGTCTAATCGCTTAAATAGGGTGTTTAAAATCGTCGATTTTCGGAATCCTGATTTCGGTCAAAAATTTTCCCAGGAGTGAAATTTTCCATCAGATGGGCTCTGGAAACCTTTAAATGCGTTTATCTCCGTAAATAAGCGTCTAATCGCTTAAATAGGGTGTTTAAAATCGTCGATTTTCGGAATCCTGATTTCGGTCAAAAATTTTTCCCTGGGTGAAATTTTCCATCAGATGGGCTCTGGAAACCTTTAAATGCGTTTATCTCCGTAAATAAGCGTCTAATCGCTTAAATAGGGTGTTTAAAATCGTCGATTTTCGGAATCCTGATTTCGGTCCAAAATTTTTCCCAGGAGTGAAATTTTCCATCAGATGGGCTCTGGAAACCTTTAAATGCGTTTATCTCCGTAAATAAGCGTCTAATCGCTTAAATAGGGTGTTTAAAATCGTCGATTTTCGGAATCCTGATTTCGGTCCAAAAATTTTTCCCAGGAGTGAAATTTTCCATCAGATGGGCTCTGGAAACCTTTAAATGCGTTTATCTCCGTAAATAAGCGTCTAATCGCTTAAATAGGGTGTTTAAAATCGTCGATTTTCGGAATCCTGATTTCGGTCCAAAAATTTTCCCAGGAGTGAAAATTTCCATCAGATGGGCTCTGGAAACCTTTAAATGCGTTTATCTCCGTAAATAAGCGTCTAATCGCTTAAATTGGGTGTTTAAAATCGTCGATTTTCGGAATCCTGATTTCGGTCCAAAAATTTTTCCCAGGGGCAAAATTTTCCATCAGATGGGCTCTGGAAACCTTTAAATGCGTTTATCTCCGTAAATAAGCGTCTAATCGCTTAAATAGGGTGTTTAAAATCGTCGATTTTCGGAATCCTGATTTCGGTGAAATTTCGGTGAAATTTTCCATCAGATGGGCTCTGGAAACCTTTAAATGCGTTTATCTCCGTAAATAAGCGTCTAATCGCTTAAATAGGGTGTTTAAAATCGTCGATTTTCGGAATCCTGATTTCGGTCCAAAAATTTTTCCCAGGAGTGAAATTTTCCATCAGATGGGCTCTGGAAACCTTTAAATGCGTTTATCTCCGTAAATAAGCGTCTAATCGCTTAAATAGGGTGTTTAAAATCGTCGATTTTCGGAATCCTGATTTCGGTCCAAAAATTTTTCCCAGGAGTGAAATTTTCCATCAGATGGGCTCTGGAAACCTTTAAATGCGTTTATCTCCGTAAATAAGCGTCTAATCGCTTAAATAGGGTGTTTAAAATCGTCGATTTTCGGAATCCTGATTTCGGTCCAAAAATTTTCCCAGGAGTGAAATTTTCCATCAGATGGGCTCTGGAAACCTTTAAATGCGTTTATCTCCGTAAATAAGCGTCTAATCGCTTAAATAGGGTGTTTAAAATCGTCGATTTTCGGAATCCTGATTTCGGTCCAAAAATTTTTCCCAGGAGTGAAATTTTCCATCAGATGGAGCTCTGGAAACCTTTAAATGCGTTTATCTCCGTAAATAAGCGTCTAATCGCTTAAATAGGGTGTTTAAAATCGTCGATTTTCGGAATCCTGATTTCGGTCCAAAAATTTTTCCCAGGAGTGAAATTTTCCATCAGATGGGCTCTGGAAACCTTTAAATGCGTTTATCTCCGTAAATAAGCGTCTAATCGCTTAAATAGGGTGTTTAAAATCGTCGATTTTCGGAATCCTGATTTCGGTCCAAAAAATTTTCCCAGGAGTGAAATTTTCCATCAGATGGGCTCTGGAAACCTTTAAATGCGTTTATCTCCGTAAATAAGCGTCTAATCGCTTAAATAGGGTGTTTAAAATCGTCGATTTTCGGAATCCTGATTTCGGTCAAAAAATTTTCCCAGGAGTGAAATTTTCCATCAGATGGGCTCTGGAAACCTTTAAATGCGTTTATCTCCGTAAATAAGCGTCTAATCGCTTAAATAGGGTGTTTAAAATCGTCGATTTTCGGAATCCTGATTTCGGTCCAAAAATTTTTCCCAGGAGTGAAATTTTCCATCAGATGGGCTCTGGAAACCTTTAAATGCGTTTATCTCCGTAAATAAGCGTCTAATCGCTTAAATAGGGTGTTTAAAATCGTCGATTTTCGGAATCCTGATTTCGGTCCAAAATTTTTTCCAGGAGTGAAATTTTCCATCAGATGGGCTCTGGAAACCTTTAAATGCGTTTATCTCCGTAAATAAGCGTCTAATCGCTTAAATAGGGTGTTTAAAATCGTCGATTTTCGGAATCCTGATTTCGGTCCAAAAATTTTTCCCAGGAGTGAAATTTTCCATCAGATGGGCTCTGGAAACCTTTAAATGCGTTTATCTCCGTAAATAAGCGTCTAATCGCTTAAATAGGGTGTTTAAAATCGTCGATTTTCGGAATCCTGATTTCGGTCAAAAATTTTTTCCCAGGAGTGAAATTTTCCATCAGATGGGCTCTGGAAACCTTTAAATGCGTTTATCTCCGTAAATAAGCGTCTAATCGCTTAAATAGGGTGTTTAAAATCGTCGATTTTCGGAATCCTGATTTCGGTCCAAAAATTTTTCCCAGGAGTGAAATTTTCCATCAGATGGGCTCTGGAAACCTTTAAATGCGTTTATCTCCGTAAATAAGCGTCTAATCGCTTAAATAGGGTGTTTAAAATCGTCGATTTTCGGAATCCTGATTTCGGTCCAAAAATTTTTCCCAGGAGTCGAAAATTTTCCATCAGGATGGAGCTCTGGAAACCTTTAAATGCGTTTATCTCCGTAAATAAGCGTCTAATCGCTTAAATAGGGTGTTTAAAATCGTCGATTTTCGGAATCCTGATTTCGGTCCAAAAATTTTTCCCAGGAGTGAAATTTTCCATCAGATGGGCTCTGGAAACCTTTAAATGCGTTTATCTCCGTAAATAAGCGTCTAATCGCTTAAATAGGGTGTTTAAAATCGTCGATTTTCGGAATCCTGATTTCGGTCCAAAAATTTTTCCCAGGGTGAAATTTTCCATCAGATGGGCTCTGGAAACCTTTAAATGCGTTTATCTCCGTAAATAAGCGTCTAATCGCTTAAATAGGGTGTTTAAAATCGTCGATTTTCGGAATCCTGATTTCGGTCCAAAATTTTCCATCAGATGGGCTCTGGAAACCTTTAAATGCGTTTATCTCCGTAAATAAGCGTCTAATCGCTTAAATAGGGTGTTTAAAATCGTCGATTTTCGGAATCCTGATTTCGGTCCAAAAATTTTTCCCAGGAGTGAAATTTTCCATCAGATGGGCTCTGGAAACCTTTAAATGCGTTTATCTCCGTAAATAAGCGTCTAATCGCTTAAATAGGTTGTTTAAAATCGTCGATTTCCGGAATCCTGATTTCGGTCCAAAAATTTTCCCAGGAGTGAAATTTTCCATCAGATGGGCTCTGGAAACCTTTAAATGCGTTTATCTCCGTAAATAAGCGTCTAATCGCTTAAATAGGGTGTTTAAAATCGTCGATTTTCGGAATCCTGATTTCGGTCAAAAAATTTTTCCCAGGAGTGAAATTTTCCATCAGATGGGCTCTGGAAACCTTTAAATGCGTTTATCTCCGTAAATAAGCGTCTAATCGCTTAAATAGGGTGTTTAAAATCGTCGATTTTCGGAATCCTGATTTCGGTCCAAAAATTTTTCCCAGGAGTGAAATTTTCCATCAGATGGGCTCTGGAAACCTTTAAATGCGTTTATCTCCGTAAATAAGCGTCTAATCGCTTAAATAGGGTGTTTAAAATCGTCGATTTTCGGAATCCTGATTTCGGTCCAAAAATTTTTCCCAGGAGTGAAATTTTCCATCAGATGGGCTCTGGAAACCTTTAAATGCGTTTATCTCCGTAAATAAGCGTCTAATCGCTTAAATAGGGTGTTTAAAATCGTCGATTTTCGGAATCCTGATTTCGGTCCAAAAATTTTCCCAGGAGTGAAATTTTCCATCAGATGGGCTCTGGAAACCTTTAAATGCGTTTATCTCCGTAAATAAGCGTCTAATCGCTTAAATAGGGTGTTTAAAATCGTCGATTTTCGGAATCCTGATTTCGGTCCAAAAATTTTTCCCAGGAGTGAAATTTTCCATCAGATGGGCTCTGGAAACCTTTAAATGCGTTTATCTCCGTAAATAAGCGTCTAATCGCTTAAATAGGGTGTTTAAAATCGTCGATTTTCGGAATCCTGATTTCGGTCCAAAAATTTTTCCCAGGAGTGAAATTTTCCATCAGATGGGCTCTGGAAACCTTTAAATGCGTTTATCTCCGTAAAATAAGCGTCTAATCAGCTTAAATAGGGTGTTTAAAATCGTCGATTTTCGGAATCCTGATTTCGGTCCAAAAATTTTTCCCAGGAGTGAAATTTTCCATCAGATGGGCTCTGGAAACCTTTAAATGCGTTTTATCTCCGTAAATAAGCGTCTAATCGCTTAAATAGGGTGTTTAAAATCGTCGATTTTCGGAATCTGATTTCGGTCAAAAATTTTTCCCAGGAGTGAAATTTTCCATCAGATGAGCTCTGGAAACCTTTAAATGCGTTTATCTCCGTAAATAA